>JAXCGZ010013506.1:72500-88396 GCA_037179515.1 Halocaridina rubra | reverse complement strand
CGTCATTAGATATGGAAAGGCAACTAGTTCTGACCAAAAAGCAGCGGATTATTTTGTGAAGGAATTTGCAAAATTTGTTGAGAATGAAGGTTATATCCCACAACAAGTTTTTGATTGTGATGAAACGGGACTTTTTTGGAAGAATATGCCCAAAAGAACCTATATAACTAAAGAGAAGTCAGTGCCAGGCCACGAACCAATGAAAGACAGGCTTACACTTTTATAGTGCGCAAATGCTAATGGGGACTGTAATATCAAGCCTCTTTTAGTTACTACACTGAAAATCTTCGTGTTTTTAATCGCAATATCGTGTTGAAGGCTAGCCTCCCTGGTAATGTGGAGGTCAAATCCAAAGGCTTGGGTAATGTGGATTCTATTCCTAGAGAGGTTGATTGAAGTGTCTGTGCCAACAGTGAAAAAATATCTCAGAGAAAATTATTTGCCCTTTAAGTGTCTCCTCATAATGGATACTGCTCCTGCTCATCAGGTGTGGAAGATCTGGCAATACATTACGACTTCATTAAAGTAAAATTTTTGCCACCCAATACCACTCCTATCCTCCAGCCCATGGACCAGCAGGTAATTTTTTAATTTTAAGAAACTGTATTCAAAGGGTCTTTTTGCCAGGTGCTTCCAGGTCACCAATGACACGGATTTGACTCTTCGTGATTTCTGGAAAGACCACTTTAATATCCTCCACTGCATTGGCCTCATTGAAAAAGCATGGAAGGAGGTCTAATATTGCACACTGAACTCCACCTGTAGGAAACTTTGGCCAAGTTGTGTGGCTGATAGAGACTTCGAGGGCTTCAAGCAGGAGTTAGCTATTCAAATTGTCATGAGAAATTTTGGCCACAGGCAAAAGTATGGGCTTGGAGGTCAATGAGAAGGATGAGGAGGAGCTGGTGGAGGATCAAAAAGGTGAACTTACCACTGAAGAATTAGAGGAGTTGCAATGTGAACAGGTGAAGATTCTCCAAGAGGAGCAGTCACCGGAGGAGGGGGATAAGAGGGAAAATGTGTCCAGTGAAGAATTTAAAGAAATTTTTAGTAAGTGGAATGATGTGCAGGCTTTTATTGAGAATCATCACCCAGATAAAACTGTGGGCAATAGAGTAGTGAAAAAGGGTAAATGACAATGCGATGAATATTTTTAGAAAAATTTACCAAAGAAGAAAAATACAAATTTCTCTGGATCGTTTCCTTGTCCCAGTAGGCAGGGAAGCAGCTCCCAAAAGAGAAAAGAGAGAGAAAACACCAGAGTAGAGCCTGCATCAGAAGAGTACCCTTATGTTTTCATGGAAGGGGACTCTCCTTCAAAAAATCAGTCCCCCTCCTCCTCCTCCAACATCATCCATGTATGCCAGCAACAATCATCCACAAAGGTAAATACAATACTGATTCTTACCTACAATATTTTTTTTTACCTACAAAATGTACTCTTTCCTACTGTATTTGTTATTAGTGGGAGAATGGGACAACTTTTTCTAAGGTTGGACTTCGCTATTTTAAACTGGGTATCAACTAGTGTATCCTGTACACCTGAATATGTACATGTTTTACTTTAGTAGAGTAGAATTCCTTTCTATTATTAATGTAATTTTCCATTTACAGATGATATACATATAACCTGTATTATATTTCATGTTTTTAGTGACTAAAAAAGAATATTTATAATGACCAGGAATGGATTAATTGAATTTACATGTTTTTCAAAGGGAAAAATAAATCCAACCCACAAACAATCCAACCCAAGAACAGGTTTTGGGAACGGATTATGTTCGTAGGTTGGAATCACCACTGAGTAGTGACCCCAACCCACAAATTTAATCTGTTCCTAAAAGCTGTTCTTGAGTTGGATTTATATTTATCAATGAAAAGCATGTAAATTCAATTAATCCATTCCTAGTCACAATGTTTATTTTAAAATTTTTATAGTCAGTATAAACATAAACTAAAATACAAGTTATATGCATTTCATCTGTACTAGGAAAATTACATTAAAAATAGAAAGGAATTCTACTCTACTAAAGTAAAACATGCACATATTCAGGTGTAGAGTATACACTAGTTGATACCCAGTATAAAATAGCAAAGTCCAACGCTTAGAAAAAGTTATCTCAATCTCCCACAAATAACAAATAGGTACGAAACAAATAATGTAGGAATAGGAACTATCAATACTGTATTCACCTTTGTGGATGATTGTTGCTGGCATACATGGATGCTGTTGGTGGAGGAGGAGGAGGAGAGGAACTAATTTTTGGAAGGAGAGTCCCCTTATTTCTTTCTTGATTTCCACTGTTATGCGTCTAGGATGTTTGACGCTACTGCCACTATCACATTTAACTTTCTTAGCAGCAATAATAAGGACTAGTTTAAAGGCAAAACAATGGAAAAGAAAGCAAGAACTATGAACAGATCACGATCGAACTACACAGCACAGGCACCAATGCAGAACTGAGAGCTGGCGAGCGGGAAACATGGTTGCCTGGCTGACACATGTCTGTTTGTGGGGTGGTTTTTGTTCCTGATTTGGGGTCAAAATTTGTTCAAAATTTTGTTCGTGGAAACAGGCGTTTGTGACTTGGGGACACTACTATATATATATATATATATATATATATATATATATATATATATATATATATATATATATATATATATATATATATATATATATATATATATATATATATATATATATATATATATATATATATATATATACAGTGTTCGACCCCTTATTGTGGTAGTTCAGTTCCGGGAAACCCGCGGAGTAGGATCAGCCTATATGTACATAGATATTTTAATGTATTTTTATGCTTACACTGTATAAACCCTCCATGTACTGTTAAAAAAAACACCCTTTACATTATAAATAACAGCAAGCAACGTAATATTTTATGAAAGTGATATAAAACCTTACTGTGAATGAGGTGATGATGACGTGACATACATAGGTACAGTATTTTACAATAATTTTTACGTTTACATAAAATAGCGGCCGACATCCACAAACTTTTTTCCTTCTTTCAACATATCTAAGAGTTTCACTTTATCTACAATGGTTAACATTTTCCTTTGCCGCTTAGGCTCACTAAAAGAAGCCTTAGAAGATGAAGGATGCTTGGGAGGCATTGCAAAGGTTAAAATATGCGAGTAAAAAAATCACAAGCATAAAATATTAATAATAATAAGCACAACGTGAATGGCGCACACGAGTGAGGCGAAACAATGGAGGATGGTGGAAGCCTTTGTCCGAAACGCTGATAGCGGTATCGTATTTTATATGTTGCAATACTGTTAGTATTTATGTTTTTTACTAATTTTTACCGTTTTATTATTCTTAAGCTAAGAAATACATTTCTTTTTATCAATAAAATCATGAAAATACTGGAAATATAAATATATGCTAGCTCACGTAGCTGCGACCCCAATACATTATACGCTATCGAACACAAGCAAAACATTTAATAAGCACAACGTGAACGGCGCACACGGGAGTTATACTGAACGAGTCTTTCTCCGAAACGCTGATAGCGGTATCGTATTTTACATGTTGCAATACTGTTAGTATTTATGTTTTTTACTATTTTTTACTGTTTTATTATTCTTAGGATAATAAATACGTTTTTTTTATCAAAAAAAATCATGAAACTACTGGAAATATAAATATATATGCTGGCTCACGTAGCTGCGACCCCAATACATTGTATGCTATCGAACACTATTTCGCATGATGCAATACTGTGAGTTATACTGTACGTATGAATATCATTCAGTTATTAGCACAATGTATATTTATTTAAAATTTATTTACTTATTTGATGATTGTACAAAATCTATTGTATTTATTCATAGTAGTTTGGACCAAATATTCCTTTTGTAAAGTTTATACGGTACTTTTCAAAAGAGGTGGTCAATAAACGTATCTATCTATCTAAATTTATGTTTTTTACTATTTTTTACTGTTTTATTATTTGTAGGCTGGGAAATAATTTTTTTCATCAATTAGATAATAAAATATGTTGTTTTCAATAAAAAAAAAAAATTACAATACTGAGAATTTTTCTTTTCAATATTTTAATATTTTTGCATATACCCAGAAAATAAAATAATAATTTATCCAAAAACAACCGCTATACAGTGAGAACGCGAACCAAGAATCGCGAATAACCGGGGGAACACTGTGTATATATATATATATATATATATATATATATATATATATATATATATATATATATATATATATATATATATATATATATATATATATATATATATATATATATATATATATATATATATATATATATATATATATATATATATATATATATATATATATATATATATATATATATATATATATATATATATATATATATATATATATATGGATCTTTTTTTTTTTTTTACCCCAACCGGGACTCGAACCTAGGACTTATGATTACTAAGTCAAGGCGCTACCACTACACCACAGACGGTTAAAAGGAATCCAACCTTATAGCTTATATCTGCTATTCTTAGGAATGAACGCATTCTAACTGAATGCCACTATGTTTATATTACAGATTCCTCAACCTCACTCGTGGCTTCATTTTAGCATTTAATTCAATTCCCAATCTCATTCGGGCCATGAAATAACAAGATAAGCACATTACATATGTGAGAACATGAATCATTTTTTACCCCAACCGGGACTCGAACCTAGGACTTATGATTACTAAGTCAAGGCGCTACCACTACACCACAGAAGGTTAAAAGGAATCCAACCTTATAGCTTATATCTGCTATACTTAAGAATGAACGCATTCTAACTGATTGCCTTTATGTTCATATTACAGATTCCCCAACCTCACTTGTGGCTTCGTTTTAGCATTTAATTAAATTCCCAATCTCATTCGGGCCATGAAGTAGCCAGATAAGCACATTACATATGTGAAAACATGAGTCATTTTTTACCCCGACCGGGACTCGAACCTAGGAATTATGATTACTAAGTCAAGGCGCTACCACTACACCACAGAAGTGAGGTTGGGGAATCTGTAATATGAACATAGTGGCATTCAGTTAAAATGCGTTCATTGCTAAGTATAGCAGATATAAGCTATAAGGTTGGATTCCTTTTAACCTTCTGTGGTGTAGTGGTAGCGCCTTGACTTATTAATCATAAGTCCTAGGTTCGAGTCCCGGTCGAGGTAAAAAGTTATTCATGTTTTCACATATGTAATGTGCTTATCTGGTAATTTCATGGCCCGAATGAGATTGGGAATTGAATTAAACGCTAAAATGAAGCCACGAGTGAGGTTGGGGAATCTGTAATATGAACATAGTGGCATTCAGTTAGAATGCGTTCATTCCTAAGTATAGCAGATATAAGCTATAAGGCTGGATTCCTTTTAACATTCTGTGGTGTAGTGGTAGCGCCTTCACTTAGTATTCATAAGTCCTAGGTTCGAGTCCCGGTCGGGGTAAAAAATTATTCATGTTTTCACATATGTAATGTGGTTATCTGGTTATTTCATGGCCCGAATGAGATTGGGAATTGAATTAAATGCTAAAATGAAGCCACGAGTGAGGTTGGAGAATCTGTAATATGAACATAGTGGCATTCAGTTAGAATGCATTCATTCCTAACTATAGCAGATATAAGCTATAAGGTTGGATTCCTTTTAACCTTCTGTGGTGTAGTGGTAGCGCCTTGACTTAGTAATCATAAGTCCTAGGTTCGAGTCCCGGTCAGGGTAAAAAATTATTCATGTTTTCACATATGTAATGTGCTTATCTGGTTATTTCATGGCCCGAATGAGAATGGGAATTGAATTAAATGCTAAAATGAAGCCACGAGTGAGGTTGGGGAATCTGTAATATGAACATAGTGGCATTCAGTTACAATGCGTTCATTCCTAAGTATAGCAGATATAAGCTATAAGGTTGGAGATCTTTTAACCTTCTGTGGTGTAGTTGTAGCGCCTTGACTTAGTAATCATAAGTCCTAGGTTCGAGTCCCGGTCGGGGTAAAAAATTATTCATGTTTTCACATATGTAATGTGCTTATCTGGTTATTTCATGGTCCGAATGAGATTGGGAACTGAATTAAATGCTAAAATGAAGCCACGAGTGAGGTTGGGGAATCTGTAATATGACCATAGTGGCATTCAGTTAGAATGCATTCATTCCTAAGTATAGCAGATACAAGCTATAAGGTTGGATTCCTTTTAACCTTCTGTGGTGTAGTGGTAGCGCCTTGACTTAGTAATCATAAGTCCTAGGTTCGAGTCCCGGTCGGGGTAAAAAATTATTCATGTTTTCACATATGAAATGTGCTTATCTGGTTATTTCATGGCCCAAATGAGATTGAGAATTCAATTAAATGCTAAAATGAAGCCACGAGTGAGTTTGGGGAATCTGTAATATGAACATAGTGGCATTCAGTTAGAATGCGTTCATTCCTAAGTATAGCAGATATAAGCTATAAGGTTGGATTCCTTTTAACCTTCTGTGGTGTAGTGGTAGCGCCTTGACTTAGTAATCATAAGTCCTAGGTTTGAGTCCCGTTCGGGGTAAAAAGTGATTCATGTTTTCACATATTTAATGTGCTTATCTGGTTATTTCATGGCCCGAATGAGATTGAGAATTGATTTAAAAGCTAAAATGAAGCCACGAGTGAGGTTGGGGAATCTGTAATATGAACATAGTGGCATTCAGTTAGAATGCGTTCATTCCTAAGTATAGCAGATATAAGCTATAAGGTTGGATTCCTTTTAACCTTCTGTGGTGTAGTGGTAGCGCCTTGACTTAGTAATCATAAGTCCTAGGTTCGAGTCCCGGTTGGGGTAAAAAATTATTCATGTTTTCACATATGTAATGTGCTTATCTGGTTATAAATATATATATATATATATATATATATATATATATATATATATATATATATATATATATATATATATATATATATATATATATATATATATATATATATATATATATATATATATATATATATATATATATATATATATATATACAGTGTTGCCTCACTTATCGTGGTGGTTCGGTTTCGGGACCCGGCGTGAACCAGGAAATCCGCGAAGTAGGATCAGCCTATATGTACATAGATATTTTAATATATTTTTACGTTTACACTGTATAAACTGTCCCTGTACTGTTAACACACCACCCTTTACTTCATAGATAACAGCATGCAAGCGTAAATTTATATGAAAGTGATAGGAAAACTTACCGTGAATGTGATGATGACGTGACATACATACTCATTTACAATTATTTTTTCGTTTACGTACTGTATAAACCCTCCCTCCACTGTTAAAAAAACACCCTTAACATTATAGATAACAGCAAGCAACGTAAATTTTTATGAAAGTGATAGGAAAACTTACCATGAATGTGATGATGACGTGACCTACATACTCATTTACAATTATTTTTTCGTTTACGTACTGTATAAACCCTCCCTGCACTGTTAAAAAAAACACCCTTTACATTATAAATAACAGCAAGCAACGTAAATTTTTATGAGAGTGATAGATAAAATTACGGTGAAAGAGGTGATGATGACGTGACACACATACTCATTTAAATTATTTTTTCGTTTACGAACTGTATAAACCCTCTCTGCACTGTCAAAAAAACACCCTTTACATTATAAATAACAGCACGCAACGTAAATTTTTATGAAAGTGATAGATGAAATTACGATGAATGAGGTGATGATGGCGTGACACACATACTCATTTACAATTATTTTTTCGTTTACAAACTGTATAAACCCTCCCTGCACTGTTAAAAAACACCCTTTACATTATAAATAACTGCAAGCACCGTAAATTTACATTTCCAATAAAAAAATGAAAATACTGAAAATTTTTTATTTCAATATTTTAATATTCTTGCATATACCCATAAAATAAAATAATAATTTATAAAAAAATAAAACGCAATAGAGTGAGAACGCGAACCAAGAAACGCGAATAACCGGGGTAACACTGTATATATATATATATATACAGTGTTCCCCCAGTTATTCGCGTTTCTTGGTTCGCGTTCTCACTGTATCGCGGGTGTGATTACCTAATTGTGATTACCTAATTGTGTTTACGGGAAATAGCCCAAAGCTCGTATCTTCCCGTCTCATGATCGGTTCCGTGTGTGTGTGTGTGTGTGATTACCTAATTGTGATTACCTAATTGTGTTTACGGGAAAGAGCCCAAAGCTCGTATCTTCCCGTCTCCTCATCGGTTCCATTTTAGACTTAGTCATACTTATCATACCTGTCCTTAAAACTATGGATTGAGATAGCATTAACTACCTCCTCGCTTAGCCAATTCCAATTATCAACTACTCTTACACTGAAAAAGTATTTCCTTACATCCTGCAAACAAGTTTTCTTACCAAGCTTCAAACTATGACCTCTAGTTCTAGAGCCAGCCATATCAAAATATCGATCCCTATCCACTCTATCATAACCATGAAGGAATTTAAAGACTGTCACCATATCCCCCCTCACTCTGCTAGCTTCGAGTGATGGTAAGTCTAATTCCCTCAGCCTCTCATCATAACTGAGATTGCGTATTTCTGGCACCAGTTTCGTGGCATGTCTTTGAACTTTTTCAAGCTTAGCTATGTGCTTTTTCAAGTGCGGATTCTAAAAGGGGGCTGCATATTCGAGTTTTGGCCTCACATAGGTTACATAAATATTTCTGAACATTTCCTTGTCCATGTGCCTGAAGGCTACCCTTACATTTGATAAGAATGCATATGCTGCCCTTACTATGCCATTTATATGTATTTCTGGAGACAAATCTGCCAGTATGTTTACTCCTAGATCTCTCTCATTTTCTGTCTCTTGAAGTTGTACTCCAGCCACCGAGTAGTCAAGCTTGGGCCTTCTTACACTTGTACCCATTCTCATTACCTTACATTTTGAAGTATTGAATTTCATTAGCCACTTTTCTGACCACTCATGCAGATTATTTAGATCCTCCTGAAGTTCTCTACCATTGTTCTCGTTTTTTACTTTCTTCACAATCTTTGCATCATCTGCAAACATATTCATGAATGAATTTACAGACTCTGGTAGGTTATTTACATATACAAGGAACAAAAGTGGCCCTAAAACTGAACCCTGTGGAACTCCACTACTAACTCTTCTCCATTCAGACACCGAGTGTCTTACTCTAACCCTCTGTTCCCTTCCTTCTAAGTAAGTTTTTATCCATTCCAAAACATTTCCACCTATTCTAGCCATTGATTGCAGCTTCCTAATAAGTCTCCCATGTGGAACAGTGTCAAACGCTTTCTGGAAGTCTAGGAATATGCAATCTGCCAGCCCTCTCTTTCCTGTAAGAGTTGGCTTACCTCATCATAAAATTCTAATAAGTTTGTTACTGTTGATCTACCTTCTCTGAAGCCATGTTGCCTCACTGACAAAAAGTTGAAGGATTCCAAGTGAAGAGAGATATGTTTCCTTAGTAGTTTCTCCATAACTTTGCAAACTATGCTGGTCAAGGAAACTGTGTGTGTGCATTTTCCCATGTCTGGGATTTGAACCTAAGACATATATTCAGTGTCCCAAGAACTTCTCAACTACACCACCGGAGATTTAATAAAAGGAACATACCTCTCAGCTATTTGATTAGTTAGAGAATGAACGCATTCTACTGAATACCGAAACTTATTTCACTGATTCTTCCAAACCTCGCAATGGCTTGGCTTAGTATATAATTCAGATCCCAAGCTATAAAGGCATCAACAGTGATTAAATAGATATCTTAAAATATATAATGCATACACTCCTGGACAGAGTCAAACCTAGTATACAAAATAAATGTGCCTAGGCGCTCCCAACTATACCACCTATGGCATAAGAGAAGAAACAATCCTCTAATCTAGCTGCTTAGCTAAAAAAATGAGAGTATATTACTAAATGTACATGTACTTGACACTGTTGTTGCCCAACCTCGTTCGTCGCTTTTCTGCATTTCATTCAAATCCCAAGACACATAGGCATTCAACACTAATCAAATAAGCAAATATTCATATGTGAAAGCATGAAAGATATTTATCCTCTGACATAAATGAAAAATCAAGACATATTAATTGTGTTCAGGTACTCCAAACTATGGTAGCGTAAATATAAGAGAAAAAACAAACCTCTCAACTAACTGGTTAGCTAGGGAATGAAAGAATCATCAACAGTTATTATAAAAACCATTATTTTATGTGAAAGCATGAAACATATTTTCCCCCTGGCTGGATTCAAACCTAAGACACAAATAGCGAACCAAGGTGCTTTCAACTGCACCATCTATGATATAAGAATGCAAACACCATTCAGCTAATTGCATAGCTAGGGAATGAAAGCGTTCTTCAATGACAAAGCTCATTTCACTCATTCTTCCTATCCTCACACTTGACAATTTTTGCATATAATTCATATCACAAACAATATAGGCATTTAGAATGATCAAAGAAATAAATTATTATAGGTGAAAACCTGAAATATATTTTACCTCTGAGAGTAATTTGACTTTGAGACACATATCTAATGTAACAGGGCGCTCCCAACTATACCACCGAAGGCATAAGAGAAGAAACAAACCTCTCAGCTATCAATTTAGTTTGGGAATGAGTGCATTCTACTGGTTGACAAATGTTTATTTCATTGTTTCTTCCCAACCTGACCTGTGGCCTTTTTTTTAGCATATAACTTAAATCCCGAGGTAAAAAGGCATCAGTAATGATTAAATACACACCTTTCTGTATATGAACTCATGAAACATATGTTGCCCCTGGCCAGATTAGAACTTAGGACACATTATCGATAGGACAAGGCACTTTCAACTACATCAATAATAGATTAAGAGAAGTAACTATCCTCTTAGCTAACTGCTTAGTAAGGAATTGAAAGCATTAAGCTGAAATCCATGGTTCATTTTACTGTTTCTTCCCAACCTCGCTTCTGGTTTGTCTTTGCATTTGATTAAGATCCCAAGCTACATAATCATCAACAATGATGAAATAAGCATATCTTTATATGCGAAAACATGAAATATATATGCCCATGGCCGGAATGAATACCTTAAATTTTTTTTTAATTGTGATACAGAGAGAGGCAAGAAAATTGCCCTCATCAGGTCCGGGTATCAAGATCACATTAACATGAATAGATATTGGTAGCTTATAGACAAGGCAAAAATAAGAGAATGATAAACAATAGTATAAGGACGGACTGAATGAACAGTCGAAGTAATGAAGATCTAGAGATATGATATGGTTAGGTCATGAGAGGACGATTGGCCCGGTTTTTGAAGAAAGAAAAGTCAAGAAAATTAGGAAAAGACAGAAGGAGGAAGAGATATCTAGAGTCTGAAGGTGGAGGGGAAGAAGCAGTCACTGCACTGACCAATTCGCGAGCTACAAATCTCCCCACAGTGCCTTTGAGACGAGTCTGCTTAGAGTGTGGTACACGGCCTCAGCAGCGAGGGAGGAATGCAACTCGCCGTGTAATTAGAGCAGCGATGGATGTTGTAATGATAGATAAGAGAAAGGGATTGTACCTTACAGCTGAGGGAAAGAGAATCGAGATTAGAAGAAAGAGAAGAGTCATTGATAAGTCTGACTGCCTAAGATTCAACTCTATCAAAGAGATAAGTATAAGAAAAAACATCCCTAATGTAATAAAATTATTATAATCATAGATGGCTAAGATCTTTGTAGATTTCAAGTAACTGAAAAGACGAAAAGTAATGACGAAAACGAAAAAGACTCCCCAATTTTATGGATGCAGTTTTAGAAATTTGCATTATATGACTCATCCAAGACAAATTAGAGGCTATCTGAATTTTTAATATGTTAATAGAATTAAGAGGATAAAGTTCGTTAAGATTCAAGACAATAAGTCTATCAGAACATAAAGAGATAGCCTGGAATGTGTTTCGAAGGCATTAAATTTAACTAAATTTTGGATGGCCTACTCAGATACTTTCTGTAAATCAAAGCTGAGAGTTGAAGAAAAAGTAATACGAGACTGATTACGAGTAACAGATGAAGATTGTGAAGAGAAGGTAGAAGATAATTGAAGGGTAGAATCGTCGGCAAAGGCGTGGAGAAGGTTGTTGATGAAGAAAAGGAACAGATTAGGTGAGATAAAAAGAGCTCTGAGAACACCAGAGGTAATTGGGAATGAGCTAAATTTTACGCCGTCAACAACCACAGACTTTAAAATATCAAAAGAGAACTCCTAAGACACTCCCAAATACACCAAAAGAAGGTATAAGAAAAGAAACAGACCTCCCAACTCACTGCTCAGCTATGGAATGAATGCATTGAATGCCATAGTTCATTCTCCTGTTTCTTTCCAAACTCGCTCGAGGCTTTCTTTTACATTTGATTCAAATACCAAATTATGTTGGCATTAACAATGAGTAAATTAAGCTTTATTTTACGTGACATATTTTGCCCCTTGCTATGATTCGAGGCTAAGACACATAATCAGCTTGTCAGGGCATTTACGCCACCGAAGGAATAAGAGAAGATACAGCCCTCTCCGCTACCTACTTTTTTATTTTTTTTTATTTATTCAGATAACTGTACATGGGGACATGTGCACATGGGCACTCCCAGTCATATTGCAGTTGATAACATTACAATCTATGTGGTTATGTATAAATAACATACTAATAGAATTTGCAATTAATTTAAAATATCATAGCAAGTAATTAATAATAAAATATAGTGTAATAATTGAAGAGTAATCATTGTGACAATATTTTCAATAGCCCTTGTTGAGTGCTATCATTTAAGTTACATTTCACTTTCCAACGGTACTACTGCAGACAATTTGAAGCAGATATAGAATAACAATTTTCAGGTTAGAATAATAAGTAGGTAAATATATATATATATATATATATATATATATATATATATATATATATATATATATATATATATATATATATATATATACACATACATACATATACATATATATACATATATATACATATATATATATATATATATATATATATATATATATATATATATATATATATATATATATATATATATATATATATATATATATATATATATATATATATATATATATATATATATATATATATATATATATATATATATATATACATACATACACACACACATACACATACATATATATACATGCATGCATTAATTAGATGAGCAATAGAAACACCACTGGGGCTTCATAGCCATCCATATCAAGGAGAGAGAGAGAGAGAGAGAGAGAGAGAGAGAGAGAGAGAGACAGAGAGAGAGAGAGAGAGTTTGTGGTATTCATTTCAGCAAAAGGAGTTATTCGTCCTTACCACAAATAAAGACACATCCATGCATACTCATACACATCATTGTCATCTGAGGGTAACGCAGCAGAGGAAAGTGCATGTACTTAATCGCATATATGTACACATATAAACCTGAACATACATACATACATACACATAAGCACAGTGCCATGTAATGGAAGATAAATTTGGAAGGAAAAGAAAGAGAAAGACTGAAAGCCCTTCCCCTTCTCTACCCTTCAAATTATGTACGTGAGAGAGAATTACGTCAATTAATCCAGTATCACTATTATCACAACCATTGCTACCACCATCATGATTATTATTATCATCATTATTATTATTATTATCATTATTATTATTATTATTATTATTATTATTATTATTATTATTATTATTATTATTATTATTATTATTATTATTATTATTATTATTATTATTATTATTATTACCATCATCATTACTACAGCTTTTGTATATAGATAGAGTTATGAATCAAAAGTAGTAATTATTGATACATATAGACATGCACATATATATACATATACACATACACATATACATACATATATACATATAAATACATACATATATACATATACATATACATATACACATACATGTACACATGTGCACACATATACATACATATGAGCTCCTGAGGGAGGGGGTTAGAATACTTCCTCCATGTTCCCCTGCGTGTCGTAAGAGTAGACTAAGTGGGGCGGAGCGAAGGGAATGAAAGAACCCTTCTCTGTACTTTCTCTTCCCAGAAAGTCAGAGCATTATTCCTTTACTCAGCCACTCACCTTATAAGGGGAAAAGTGGCTTATGTATATAAAAAGGCATATGAGAGAGAGAGAGAGAGAGAGAGAGAGAGAGAGAGAGAGAGAGAGAGAGAGAGAGAGAGAGAGAGAGAGAGAGAGAGAGAGAGAGAGAGAGAAGGTATTCCCTCCACCTCACCCCCCCCCTTTTTTTTTCTCAAAGTTATAGAAATATCAGATAATATACAAGAAAGTAGACTAAGATGCTATGGTCATGTCGTTAGAAGGGATGAACAGTATGTTGGGAGGAGGGTGATGGAAATGGATATACAGGGTAGAAGGAGAGGGAGACCAAAGCGTAGGTGGATGGATTGCATCAATGATGACCTGAGGTCTAAAGGTTTGTTGGGTGATGAGGTATTAGACAGAAATAAATGGAGAAAACTGACCAGAAACATCAACCCCACATAAATGTGGGAAAAGATGTAGACGGAGAAGAGGGTAAAAGAATTACATTTTCAACGTTGGGTATACACTAAGTACAGAATATAAGTTCTCTGGGTTGCAAAAGTGCACACAAAGTTCAAAGTAGCTCAGACCAAGAGGTCTGAAGTCCTTAAGCTTTGTGCACTCTGCAATGTAGTGTACTAAATTGTTGCCCCCTTCACACTCACATAAATGGCATTTTGAGTGTTCTGGGTGCTTTCTACCAGTTTTCTCGCAATTCACCTCCCATATATTTCTATAACCAAGTCTTATACGGGCAGCAACTCTATCACAGTCACCTGTAAGCATTTTACCCATGCTGTATTTGTGTCTCAGCCTTCTGAAGTTTTCATAATGTTGGATCGAACAACTGCTTACATGTTGTGTGTGTGTAGAAAGTTCTTGCTCTTCCATAATCTCATTATACAACATTGTTAAAAACTGAGTCAGTGTGGTTATAGATTCAGACACTGAACTCTCAGTTGCCATTTTTGCCAGCCTGTCAGCCTTTTCATTACCTACTATCCCAACATGGGAGGGTACCCATGAAAGCTTAACTTGAAGTTTAAGTTTTGCTCAATCAATAAGAGCCTCTTGAATTTCAGTCATGTGAGTTTTGTAGGAGCTTTTTAATGATCTCAGTGACAGAAGCGCACTCTGCGAGTCACAGAATATGATAGCATTTCTCCTAGCACTGAGAACATGTTCAATAGCAAGTTTTAGACCAACAGTTTCACATTCGGTGATTGATGACCATTTTGGCATACTCAGTGCTTTGTCAAATATTTGCTGCCCTTCAAAATTTTCATAAACTATAATGCTGCACCCAGACCCTCCTGTACTGCTTGTGTGAGACCCATCAGTGTAAATGCAGAGTGTTTCATTGTTAGTTGGGAAACTAGTTACAATAAAGGCTTCAATTTCATCTAACCATTGATGTTTTTTAATAATTGGAGCAACATTCGGAATAGATGATAATATTGGAAAGAGAATTTCTGGCCCAATCCTCTTGCAAGGATTTATTAATCGTCCAAGACCACTCTCAGTAAAGAGTGTTACATTATGTTTTTTTGTCTCATTGGTTATAAGCTTAAATATTTTGGGGTGAATTTGTCTTTCATACTGTATGTTACTTTTTATTAGTGATTTAATGATTGTTGGCGCTGACTGCAGCCCTTGCAAATGACCAGCATTACATGGATGAGGCTGAGCTGATTTCGCTAATTTAACTCCAAATATCACAGCTGACTGTTTGATATGTTCTATCAAAGGTGGGAGGTTT
>JAXCGZ010013506.1:5000-65000 GCA_037179515.1 Halocaridina rubra | reverse complement strand
GGTAATTAGTTTAGAGAACTTCATGACAAAAATTCATAGAATTATGCAATCGATTAATGCGCTCTGACCTGTTTTCGATAATCCTCTTGTGCTTATGTCAGGCCATTCTTCATTAGACGAGGGTCTGCCCCTCTCTTTTTTCTGTAAAGTATGTAGTTATATAGTGTGGTTGGTAAGATGTATAGGGGAATTAGTTGAGAAAATTAGATGCTCAGAGAGCATGATCCGGGATGAACAATGTGAGTTCAGGAGAGGAATAGTCTATGTGAATCAAAGATTTGTGGTAATACAAATGTGTGAGAAGTACCTTCAGAAATTTATGGATGACTTTTGGCTTTTTCTTGACTTATATGAAGTGCAAGACAGGACTGATAGGGAAATATATTGGAGGATGTTGCAGCGAATGATATAGGAGGAGGATTCTTATAAGTGGTCAAAAGTTTTTATAAGAGTGATAGCGTGTGAGAGTTGAGAGTGATAATAGTCATTGGTATTAAGTGAGTGAAGGGCTGAGTCAAAGCTATTGTTATTTATGAATGAGATGGCAATGGTGGTTGATTCAAAGAATAAACTGTGGCAGATGGTGACAGTTATAAGGGTATATGAAGGAGTGAATTAGCAGGTGCATGTTGGTATAAGTTATTTGCTGAGATATGTGAGGAATGCCGATGATATCAACTTGAATATCAATAAGAATTGGATGATGCTTGACTAAACTGATAGTTCTAAATTTCAAGAGTAGCAGTAAACGGAGAGGATGGTAAAGAGGTGACCAATAGACTGAAGGAGTCAAGTAAAGTTCTGCATGAAATAAAAAGTGTGATTTGAAATATGTATCTAGATATGAATACAGAGAGATGATTATGAGAAGGACGGATTGTGTTAGCAGTTCTATATGAAGAAGAGAACTGGAAAGCAAGAGAAACTGAAAAGAGCAAATTAAATACATTGATAATAAGGCATCCAAGATTTATAACAGATGTGTCAAGAATAGATAAAACGAGAAATGCGGAGATGAGGCCGAGAACAGGTATTGGAAGAAAGCTTTAGGATAGATTTGACCAGGGAGTGTTGACTTGGTTTGATATACAGAATGAATGAATGATGAACGATTAGCAAGAAGAGTGTGACATGAGGAATTAATTGGAGTAAAACTAAAGGAAGATCTAAAATGAGACGGATTTATGGGATGAAAATATTATTAAATACAAGTGGTACTCCAGTGAAGAAGGAAATAGAGAGAGTGTGTGAAAGAAAAGGATGAGTGGAGAAAAAAGCAATGTGCGTAAACCAGCTATGGCTCTCTGGTCCCACAGCATCAGAACTTTCTTCACAACTCATGTGAGTAACCTAAGCAATGTGGTGGGGGACTTAGTAGTGTCGCTCTTTTTTAACCGAGGAAGTTAGATAGGTAGAACGGGATGAATGGGAGTGTACTTTACCTTAGCCACCAACTTGTAAGGTGGATTATGGCCATTGTATTTTCATGTACGACCTTTCATAAACCAATACTATCTTCATAGATCATCAATTTGATGAAGTGAGGAGGTAAAAGCCTTCAGAGGCTGCAGCTTCTAGGAGGGTCACTAATGGTGGCAAGGTCAAGGATGAGGTTTCACAATTACAATGATCCAAACTTCAAGTCTTCAATGGCAGACCAGGCAGAATAATTTGCAGGAATGTGCAACAGATTTATCCGCTTTTATGGGCCTGAATTTATTTCTACTGGAATTAGCTAATTGACGTCTGGTAATATAGTGTGCCTTTTTGGGGTGCAAGACCAAGTACATAATAAAAAAGGTACTCAATAATATCCTTGCCAGTTAGCTTGCAAAAATCCTTTTATAACGGAGAAAAGACAAGCATTTTTAACCTGCAGGAATAGCCACGACTCAGACTCAGTCCTTACACTTCTTTCAATGAATATATTTGAACCAAAGTGTTTTGTATCTAGAGAAAAGTAAGCATTCCTCTCTGATGCTATGCCATTATCATTATTTCTACAGTATACTTGGCTTTAATCGGGAAAGGAGCACTCATTGCAACAGACATACTCTAGGCTTGGGATCTTCTTCCTCAGTGATAAAAACTCTTACTTAATTTTTGTTTGTTTGTTGAATTACTTTAATCAATATAATTCTATTTACCTGAAGATAAAGGGTAGGCAACTATAATTTTCAGTGCTTTTGCGACAATACATTTTAAACACAAAAATCTCTCAATATAAAGAGATATCCTAGAGAATCACCAAGACAATTTATTAATTACATATTTTCTTTTATAAGACAGACTTCCATGAAAGAAATTTCTGACCATATGGAGGAAGGGCTTCCATATTATCACCCTTTGAAGCGAACTGTTCGCATTAATGTTTTGTTACTTGCAAACTCGTACACCATGGCAGTAAAGAAAGTTGTCTAAAGACATCCGTAGGAAATTACAAATTTTACTTCTAATGGAGAATCAGGCATATCTATACCATTGTTCTAGGAACATTTATGAAGTAGTTTGCCTTGAGAACAATATATAGTCACCTCGTATAATAAGTACTATGCCATTCTTCCTCAAAAATGCTATGTTTCTGAATCCTAATAAGAACACACGCAACAATAAATAAATCTAGCATTAACAGCTTCAAAATTCTTTTGATGAAGATATGGCTGGAGGATGGATGGTTTCCTTTTCAACTTGGAATGTTTGAAGGCAAGAACCAAGACTATGACATCTACAATTAGGGAATAACTCTTGGTTTATGATGCGACACTGGCTGTCTACAGTGAACCAGCATTGCAGACACTGATGAATCATGTTTCAAGGGCATGCAAAGCCTCCTTTCTTGTCATCAGAATGAGGAAAACAGTCATCCTTATGGAATATAGCTTTGTTTCAGACAACATGCTAGAAAAAAAAAATACCTTTAAGTTGTCAAGAAATTTTGTTGCTTCGGAAGCAATCAAATTTTTTTGTTCCTTGATTTTATATATATATATATATATATATATATATATATATATATATATATATATATATATATATATATATATATATATATATATATATATATATATATATATATATATATACCTTGGCCGACATCAAGAAAGGAAAACAAATAGGGGGATTACTATATATATATATATATATATATATATATATATATATATATATATATATATATATATATATATATATATATATATATATATATATATATATATATATATATATATATATATATATATATATATATATATATATATATATATATATATGGTAGGAAAAGCCCATTAAATTAAACAACGAATATATATATATATATATATATATATATATATATATATATATATATATATATATATATATATATATATATATATATATATATATATATATATATATATATATATATATATATATATATATATATATATATATATATATATATATATATATATATATATATATATATATATATATATATATATATATATATATATATATATATATATATATATATATATATATATATATATATATATATATATATATATATATATATATAAAATGGTAGGAAAAACCCATTAAATTAAACAACGAATATATATATATATATATATATATATATATATATATATATATATATATATATATATATATATATATATATATATATATATATATATGTGTGTGTGTGTGTGTGTGTGTGTGTGTGTGTGTGTGTGTGTGTGTGGTGACTATTCCCAGAATGCCTGCTTTCAACTGGTCAATGAATAGTCTACTCTCAGTTTTTTGCAGGCTACCGTACACAAAAATATTTACTCCACCAACTTCAAATAAAGTTGGGCTAAAACTTACTGGCTTATAATTAAATATAAGACAAACTGTACGGTACTAAAGGGGAAGGGCATGAGTTCAGTGCTGTCACCTAACAATGATGATGTCCCTTCTATCAACAACCCTCAGGTTCTGCAAACTAGGTTTTCTGTCTCTACTCACAATTCCTTCAGTGCATTGAGTGATGAATGTGACAGTGGTAGTGAAGAAGAAGTAGATCCAGATAAAAGTGATAGCCATCAAGACAACCTGAATACACCATCTTGCATAAATAATCAAATCAGTAACAGGTTACACAATAGTGATGAAACAACAGCGTCCTTTCCCACTACTCCTAACAATGCAACAACAGGCACTAACCAGAACAAGATTCTTCCCAGCACAAACAACCAACCTGGTAAAGAGTTGCAAAACAGCGAAGAAGATATAGAGTCAATCTCCACTACTCCTAACAACACAGCAACTGTCACTAACCAGGACACCCAAATTACATCTTCCAGCACAAATAACCAACCAAGCAATAGGCTGCGAAACAATGAAGAAAACAGAAAAGACAAAATAGCAGCAATCTCTATTCTAAACATTCCATCGAAGTCCTCTCCCCCACAGCCACAGTTGCCAAATAATGCAAGTGCAAGGGTTACAGCTCAAATATATATTCGCATTCCTGGCAACCCCTTTGAGAGAGAGATACGTAATACACTGACAAATCAAGGCATTCCTTCTGAAGAAGTCTTGATTAAGGAGCTTTATCGCACACCAAACTGGGTTTCCTTCGCAATAACGATATCGAAAGGATTTGAATATGTGCCTTACAAACTGAATCAATGGCCTACAGGCACAAGTGTCCAGCCATTTCGTGGGAGCAAACAATGGACACAACCTGGGTATTCTACAAAATATCCCAAACTACAGTCATGCCAAAATAAACAGCAAAGAGCTAATGGAACAATCCCCTATACGCGAGACTACAGAAAGAGACACGATACAAACCTCTCTTATCGCCGTCCACGCACAAGAGACTTCTCCTGGAGTGATGGCTCTTACAACCCTAGACACTCACCTAGGCATACAAACTTTGGGAAGGCCCGATCATACCACGGCACGTACTCAAACCAGCGTTACACATCCAACGGCAGGTACAGACACCAGGATCCATGGACCAACCCCAGAACACACTACAATGATGAATTCCCAGCAGAATCACACAGTCGAAACTACAACTATGACTATGGATACCACCCCAATGAAACATGGTAATACCTCGTCTCCTGCTGTTGCTGTTACTGCTGCCGATGTGAAAGTTACTTGTAAATATAATGATAGATTATCTGTCGTACATATAAATGCACAATCCCTGTTATCCCATATACTAGAAATTGAACATATGCTTGTACAAGAAAATATTGATGTTCTTTGCATTAGCGAATCATGGCTGTATCCGTCAATTAATAATGCATTTATTAATATTCCTTCATATAATATTTATCGCTATGACTGGTAGAGGTGGAGGTGTATGTTTATATGTTGAAAATTATTTGAAGGCCACTGAACTAAATCTTGAAACTGAGAAGCACGAAGGAGTGGAAGATAAATGGATCTCTGTCCAACATAAAAAGTTTCCTTCTATTATCATAGGCTGCGTGTACCGCCACCCCAAAGCCTCGGTAACCTCTTTTAGCTATATTTTGGACGTTTTTAAGGAGATAATTTTAAAAAACAAACCAGTTTTTATATATGGCGATTTTAATGATGATCAACTAAAAAGAGAAAATAAAATGAGTAGACTTATTAAGAATTTAAATCTAGAACAGATTATAAATAAACCAACTAGAATCACTCCCACTTCAGTTTCCCAAATCGATCTAGTAATAACAAACTCCAAACATATGATAACTAAGTGTGACATAATGCCAAGCCCTATAGCAGACCACGAGGAAATTGTAACGTCCCTAAATATTCGCAAACCAAAGAGACAACCAATCTTTAAAACATTCAGATGCTTAAGAAATTATTCACAAGAATTACTTTGTAGTTTACTTATGAATGAAGTACATAAATTAAATGAAATTCTATATACCGATAATATTAATACACAAGTAAAACTTTTATCCAGTGTCTTTTCATCATGTATAGATCGATGTGCACCACTCGTGACAAGAGAAATATTTCGTCCCCCCCGCTCCTTGGATAACAGATGACATAAAAAACATTATGAAAGAAAGAGACAAACTACAAAATGAAGTAAAACTACAAAGAGATAATATCCCTTTAAGAGAAAAGTTTACAGAGCATAAGAAACAAGTAAAATCATTATTAAGTAACAGTAAGAAACAGTATTACAAAAATGAATTTCAAAACGCTAAAGGCAATATCTCTGATACATGGAAAATTACTAAAACCATGCTTTCCAATAACTGTAATAAAAGTAGTAACATATCAATTATACCCGATGAGGTAGATGTAAGTGCTAAAGCAGAAGAGTTCAATAATTTTTTCGCTGAAGTGGGGAAAAAAAACCTTTGAAAAAACAAAAAAAGAAATAATAAATGAAATCAATAATAGTAATGGTGGTAATAATAATGATGATGGTAGTAGTAATAATAATAGAAATGTTGATAATGGTGTAAATAATAATGATGGTGGTAGTAATGGTAATGATAATAGTGATGATGGTAGTAATAGTAATAATAATGTTAATCTTCAAGAACATAGTGCATTCAATAGAAGTAATGATGTCTTTAACCCTACTACAGTAGATTGTAATACAGTAATCTTAGTAATAAAAAATCTGAAAGACTCTAATGCATATGGATCAGATGGAATTTGTTTTCGTTTTATTAGAGATTCATTATTTGTAATAGCTTATTATCTGACGGTAATAATCAATACTTCCATAGTTACCAATATTTACCCAGATTTATGGAAAATCCCCATGTAATTCCTGGTTTTAAAAATGGAAATCCTGACGACGTCTCTAACTATAGACCAATCTCTTTACTACCAATTTTATCAAAGATACTTGAAAAGATTGTTGCAAATCAGTTAAGTGAGTTTCTTGAAAAAAATAAACTTATTGCAAAAAGTCAACACGGTTTCAGGCCAAAATTATCAACTGAAACTGCCTTATTGAAAATATCAGATGAAATATACAAAAATATAGATAATAAGAAAATATCATTGCTACTACTACTCGATCTTTCTAAAGCTTTTGATAGTGTACACCATACCATCTTATTAGAAAAATGCAAAAAAAAATGAACATTGACCCAAGCTGGTTCGAGAACTATTTAAAAAACCGCTACCAGTCAGTCAGAATAAAAGAGGTAGTTTCAAGTCGCAAGAAGGTATTGTTTGGGGTCCCTCAGGGATCGATCCTAGGACCTATACTTTTTCTAATATATGTAAACGATCTAGTAAAATATTTACCTAACTGTTATGTCATTCAATATGCTGACGATACTCAAATCTTAATTGAAGGAGAAATTAATGATTTAGAAAATATTATTCGTAGAGCAGAAGAAATTTTGTATATGGCTAAACGTTACTTTCTAAAAAATGGTCTGTTACTTAATGAAACTAAAACCCAATCTATTCTTATCGGATCCAGACAATTATTATCAGAAGTTGATGACAATCTTCATATAAATTTTAACGGTAATATCATTAAGCCAATGAACTCGGTAAAGAACCTAGGTGTCTATTTTGACCGTTACATGAATTTTGAAATGCATATAGATGAAATTTATAAAAAAGTAATGGGTACTCTAATATATCTAAATAGGGTAAAAGACTCATTTGAAACATCAACTCGTATAATAATTGTCCAGTCCTTAGCTATGAGTTTAATTAATTACTGTCTCAAAGTTTGGGGATGTACAAATAAGACTCAATTACAAAGAATACAAAAGTTACAAAACTTTGCAGCATGAGTGGCTGTTGGCAATGTAAGAAAATACGAGCACATCTCTCCTGTTTTAAAAGATCTAGAATGGATAAAGATTAGAGATAAATATGTTTTTGATATATGTACCTTTGTTTTTAATATACTAAGAAACAATATTCCTGATTGCTTGTATAATTTTTCTACAGTAAGCTCAGTTACCGGGTTAACTACCCGTCAAGGGGAAGATTTATTAGTACGAAGGTCTAAAACTGATATTGGCTCAAGAGATATAAACATTCGTGGACCTCATTTATATAATCAGCTTCCCAGAGAACTAAAAAATGCTGGTTCAGTGTATACTTTTAAATATAATCTTAAGAAGTTACTCTTAAAGGAAGATTTTACTTGTAAATTTTAATAGTACACCCATATTTGAATACCCAATGTACGTTGGAAATAAAGTCTTATTATTATTATTATTATCATTATTATTATTATGCTTAATAGTTAGTTGAGAACTCCCACTGGTTAATAACACAAATACACTAAATAATATTAACTGAACACTGCATAAATCCAGGCTTAAATGAAAGACTCATCGATAAAATATAAAAATATATTGGAAAAAAGTTAATATTATAATGGAGCAATATTTCAGCCCAAAAGAAAAGGTTAATTTTACTTTAGTTTAGGTGGCAATAAGGTAAATTTTACAAAAATAACAAAGAGTTATAGCTCCAGGCACGACTGCTGGACACATCAAAATACACAACACTTAATATCGAAATAATAATTGTTCAAAATCCAAAAACTTTATGCAATATTGAAACACAGTCACTGCTTGACAAATTCGACAGCACTAGTCCAAGGGGCGAAATGGGAGGCTCATAAATTTACACGAATTTTACGAGTCTCTAACAATAGCTCATCTCCTGGTGCCGTCCTCAGAGAGAGTCCTCGTCCGTTCTGTAAACAAATCAGACGAGCATCACATTCTAAAATAAAAGGATATAATTTTATCATATTATACATAATTAAGGATTTCCTAAGATTTAGATTAGCTTTACAAACAAATTCCAATTATTCATGAGAAAATAATGAAATTAATGACAAAATAAATGATAGTTATAATATAGTCTCTCAATGAATATATTCATGTAGGTAGATGCAATGCTAATTATGGTATTACAATAAAACACACACAAGGTATAACTAATGAAACTGTGTGTGATAGACAAATCACCACAATATCAGTAAAAGTAGTTTTCACTAAAATTATGCAGAAGCTATTTTTTTTTTTTTTTTTTTTTGTAAGGGATGGCTTCTCCCTACTTCGAAGAAATCGAATTCTTGCTGATAAAACTGTGATGTCATTATCAAGCAATCTGTGAATATCACATATTTTTGTATTAAACAGTACATCATGTATCTCCTTTCATAATCGTGAATTTATTAAAAAATTATCTATTAACTTCATTATATAACTACAGAGACTGTAGATTCAGAACAACCCAAGCAAGACTACATATATATAGCAAATTTATATATTTTATATTGTGTTCAAAAATTAGTAATCTTGTTTCATGGCGGGCATAATGTTTACTTTTATATATATATATATATATATATATATATATATATATATATATATATATATATATATATATATATATATATATATATATATATATATATATATATATATATATATATATATATATATATATATATATATAGAGAGAGAGAGAGAGAGAGAGAGAGAGAGAAATGCAAATCATTATAAGTCACCCTCTGCTGGATTGTCAACCGTGATTGCTATTGTCTCCCATTCGTATGCCACGAGGGGTCAAAATGACCCCACAGAATTTCTTAAATGTTGCCAATTTGCTATTTATTGACTTATGATTGCTTCCTTCCCCGACTTTGATTATCCTTTTCTAATTTACAGGTACAAAATGTTTTGTGAAGTAGAAGTGCCTAGTTTGAGAATTACAAAGCAGCAAACTTCAATGGGGTCGCTGTAGACCCCACCTGGGAATCCGTGTTACTTGGATTTTCTTCACAAAAGTTCATTTATTCAATAATAATTGTGACCTAGGTTACTATAACTGCTAGAATATCCAACTTATCATGTTTTGAAAAGTATGCATAGATAAGAATGATATAAATTCAATCTGTAGGGAGTTTCAACACTTAGATATGGAAACTATTTTTTTTTAGAATGGGATAGTATAGGAGGAAAAAAAAGGGGGGAGGGGATTAAGGATATAAGGGAATTGGAGGGAAAAGCACGAAAATTAAATAATGTAAGAGATAAAAAGGGAGGGGCAGACCCTCGTGCTAAGTTTTGATCTGGAATTCTTACTCCTTCATAGCTATCAGGGTACTTTTTGTTTTTCTATGTTTACTATTCCATGGGGCGTTTGTCCGAGGTTTTTACTTCTACAATATGAATAGTATTGAATATTTGCATCAATCATTCCATATTTTCACTTTTCTGTTATGCTATTCACTATGTGTCCATTTCGTGGGAATCAATTTCTTATTCTAAGAGTTGCATTTTTTTAGTACATCTACGATTCAAAGCGAATGGGGATATATTGCATTCAAGGATAGCTAAATAATAGATGCCGGTGGAGTGCCATGCTGGAGAATACACAAGCTTAATGTTGTAGCAGAACATAGATACGGAAGTGTACAGGGGAAAACTAGACAAAGTCAACCTGCATAAATGAAATGAAACACACCAAGGAAATGTCACATCATCCTAATCGAGCATTTCATTTTCATGAAAGGTATTTATGCCTGTTATAGATACCTATAGAAATAAAGACAAGAGAAAAATATCGAGTGGTGAGGCACTCATGAAGGAATATATTCTAAGAAATAGATAATTTTGGTTGAGAAATTATATGCAACTATTGATTATGCAAAGAGACCATGGACACTATCCAAGTTCTTATAGGTACATTGATACAAAAGGAAAAACATTAGTAAAAAAAAAAATCAAAATGAATCAGCCTTAGTTTCATAAGAAAAAAAAATGAAACAACAAGAAACTTACTGAATTATTTTTCTATTGGTATTTACATTAACTTTTTATGCTATAGTAACATAGCATATGCTATACTCTCAAAGAAGGATAAGTATGTAGAAAAGTTTATTTGAGAAATATAAATTTTTATTGACAATTACTTTGTCATTTTGGAATGGTGACGCTATGCTCATGCTACCTGGATGGGAATCGGTCTCCTCATTAACTTAATTTCCCATTGCCTTTCAAGCCACCGTAACATATGCTTTGCTTCATGACAGTGTCATCTTTTTTTTTTAAATTACATTATTCATGAAGTTCCAGGCTGGTATAGTTGCTTATTTTCTTATATCCTTTTATTACATAGAGTAACTAACATAATACTTTATTCTTGCGCTAGATACACTGCTGCTTATATATATATATATATATATATATATATATATATATATATATATATATATATATATATATATATATATATATATATATATATATATATATAATTGTTATTTTGTTAATGAACGAATCCATGTTTTGTTTACATTGAAAGTAATAAAGATGCCCACTAGGTGGCAGACAAGAACGTTCATAATGCCCTTTAAGTCTCCTATATTATTGTGCCTCATTTATCTATAAATATCTCCAAATTTAAGGAGCATCAAACATGGTGGCAGCGCTCAATAGACTAAGTATGGTTTGCTGTTCATTTTGAATATAAGGCATTACGTATTATCCAGGATCTTTCTGTTTGATTAAGTAAATAAGACTACCGACCGACATGGCGACAGCTAATCTAGCCCCTCCAGATAAATTCGCATTAAAGAGCGAAAGTGAGCAAGACTGGCGATTTTTTCGTCAAAAATTCGAGCTGTATATACTTGCAGCAGGTTTAAATGATAAACCAAGTGAAGTGAAGGTAGCATTACTTTTGACCCATGGGGGTGACGAACTGCTTCGAGTGTATAATGCTATAGAGTTTGGTCCCGTTATTGTAGGGGAGAGTGGATCTCGTGATGACCCTAGCAAGGACTTAAACGTGGTATTACAGAAGCTAGATGAGCATTTTGCCCCTAGGAAGCTAATAATAGCATCAAGATATAGGTTTAGATGCTGTACTCAGAAAGCTGATGAGAACCTGGATGACTTTATTACTAGAATAAAAACTATGGTTAAGGATTGTGATTTTGCAGCAGAAAAAGATGAAGCAATTTGTGATCAAATTGTTTTTGGCTGTAAAGAAGATAAACTCAGAGAGAAATTTCTGAGAGAAGAATGTATTTCACTGATAGATACGCTCAAAATTTGTGAGGCACATCAAGCATCGCAGAGACAAATGCAAATGATAAAAAGTGAAAATACAGCAAAGTCGGTCATAAATAAAGTTAAATCGACAAAGAACTTTAAGCAGAGTAGGCCTAGTAGACATTCAGCAGACCGAAAGAGTGAGGACCCAAGTTTTGTGAACAAGAACCAGTATAGGCCTAAGTCAAACCAAAGTTTGTCAACGAAGGATCCGGCTCTACGAAAATGTAAGTTCTGCGGAACAAGACACGTGTGGAGTAAGAAGAAATGTCCAGCCTATGGAGAGAGATGCAACTACTGCAACAGGCTGAATCACTTCGAATCTCAATGTTTGGAGAAAAATGGACATGCACAAGCATCTAAGAAGATGGGTGTGAATGCAGTGGACGGTGACGATTCCAGTTCAGATACTCCAGCCGAATATATCCTAGGTGTCAAGTTGCAGACGAGACGTGGAGAGCCAGAAGAAACGACGGTGAACAAAAATGATAATCCCTGTACACAGCAAGTGATGAAAGTGAATAAAGTGTCAAAGAAATCCAAATATCTATATACCGATCTGAAAGTTGGTGAAAATAGTGTCAAATTTCAAATCGATAGCGGAGCAGGTGTAAATGTGTTACCTCGAAATATGGTTCCCAATAATGTAAAAATTGAATCTAGTGAAGGGTTACAACTAGCAATGTGGAATAATTCTGCAGCCAAACCAGTTGGAAAATGTAGAATTAAAGTGAAAAATGAGATAAATTCAAAGAGATATAATGTTGAGTTTATTATAGTGGCTGAGAATTATATGCCTTTGTTAGGAAAACGTGCATCAGAACAGATGGGTTTCCTTACCATCAATTATGATAACATATGTTCTGTACACAGTGAATCTTGTAATACTGATGTTTTTCAGGAATATTCAGATGTGTTTTGTAATGAAATTGGTAAGTTACCTGGGGTGGTACATATGACTTTAGACAAAGAAGTCAAGCCATTTGCTATATCTTCATGTAGAGTGCCAATTCAACTTAAAAGGAAGGTAAAATCCAAATTATCTCAGTTAGAGAAACAAAATGTCATTTGTAAAGTAGACGAACCAACTGAATGGGTGAGTCGCATGGTAGTAGCTTCTAAGAAAAATAGTGAAGACATAAGAATTTGCATAGATCCTCAGCAATTAAATAAAGCCATAATTAGAGAAATGCATCCTTTGCCAATTATCGATGATGTTTTACCTGAATAGCACAAGCTAAAGTGTTCTCTAAACTAGATTTAAGAAATGGATATTGGCACTGTGTTTTGGATGAAGAGTCAAGTCATTTAACTACCTTTCAAACCCCTTTTGGAAGATATCGGTGGCTTAGACTGCCCTTTGGCCTAGCAATCAGTAGTGAAGTTTTTCAGAAACGACTGCAGAACTCTTTAGATGGTTTGCTAGGAATAATATGCATTGCTGATGACATTTTGGTATATGGAATAGGTAATTCTCTAGAAGAAGCACAGTTAGATCATGATGAAAATTTAAGAAATTTACTGGAACGATGTCGTAAGCATGGTATCTGTCTTAACAGAGAAAAGGCTGAAATAAGAAAGAGTGAGATAACATTTCTTGGACATGTAATAACTAATGAAGGCCTTAAGCCAGATCCCAGTAAAATTGAAGCAATTGTATCGATGAAAGCTCCAACTAATGTCACTGAGATTCAATGCTTTAGTGGAATGATAAACTATTTGTCAAAATTCATGCCTAGACTCTCTGACCTGATGGTGCCCATACGACAACTTTTACGTAGAGACAAAGAATGGTGTTGGGGTGATGAACAGGCTAGAGCTTTTGAGAAAATTAAGTGTTGCATCACTAAAACTCCAATTCTTGCTTATTATGATCAAAATAAACAGCTAGTTATACAGTGTGATGCTAGCAAATGTGGACTTGGTGCAGTTCTAATGCAAGGTGGTAAACCGTAGTCTTATGCAAGCAGAGCTCTAACTGACACGGAAACAAGGTATGCTCAGATAGAGAAAGAAATGCTGGCTATTGTGTTTGCTTTTTTTTTTTTAAAGAAATTCCATCAGTACACTTTTGGACAACATACTTTGGTTATAACTGATCACAAACCACTTCAGAGTATAATCTTGAAACCATTAGATAGAGCACCAAAGAGGCTACAAGGCATGTTATTGACTGCACAACAATACGATATTGAACTTAAGCATACTGCTGGTAAGAACATGCATATAGCAGATTTGCTGTCTCGATCATTTCTAAGTGAAACTGAAAATGGTAATGATTTTGAATATGTTAATGTTGTATCTTATTTGCCTATTAGGGAAGACAGGTTAAAGAAAATTCGTGATGCTGTGGCCAGTGATGAAATTTTGCTTGAAGTGACAAATATGATAACAAATGGGTGGCCAGAGTATAAATGTAATGTACCTATAACTGTTTTGCCTTATTATCATATTAGAGATGAACTTTCTATACAGAATGGACTTGTATTTAAAGGTGATAGAGTTGTGATTCCTGCCAATTTGAGGAAAGAAATTAAACAGGCTATTCACTCTAGTCACATTGGCGTAGAAAGTTGTCTACGAATGGCTCGTGAGTGTGTATATTGGCCTGGTATGAATGGTGATATTAAAGAACATATTTCTCAATGTGAAATCTGTTGCAAATTTCAAAAATCTCAGCAGAAAGAAACTCTTATGCCACATGAAGTGTCTGATAGGCCATGGGAGAAAGTTGGCACAGATATTTTTGAATTGAGTAATCAGTTTTATCTTGTAACAGTAGACTATTTCAGTAATTTCTGGGAAATTGATAGGTTAGAAGATATAAATGCATCTACTGTTATACGTAAGCTAAAAGCACATTTAGCAAGGTATGGTACTCCTTCCATCTTAGTTAGTGACTGTGGAACTCAATTTACAAGTGATATATTTCAGAATTTTATAAGAGTGTGGGATATAGAACATTGTACGTCAAGCCCTAAACATCCTCAGTCTAATGGACAGGCAGAATCCGCTGTAAAAACTGCAAAGTCCATACTCAGAAAAGCCATAGAAAGCAATAATGACCCTTATTTGGCAATATTAGACTACCGTAATTGTCCGTCTCACAGTGATGAATACAGTCCGGCTCAAAAAAGCCTAGGGAGACGCACACGTACTCTTCTCCCAGTTTCTTCAAAGTTGTTGAAACCATCTGAGATCAATGTAGATAAAATTAAGATTAACAGACATTATAGAAATAGCAGGTCCGCTAAATATTACAATGTGCATGCCAAAGATCTTGATCCTTTACAGGAAGATGATGTTGTGAGAATAAAACCCACTGTAATGGGAAAGAAAGCTTGGGAAAAAGGTATTGTGAAGGAACGTTTAGACGAGAGATCTTATGAAATTTCAACTGATGCTGGTTTATTGAGAAGAAATAGAGTAGACCTTAATAAGTCAAATGAAAGAAATGTTTCGCATCACAGTAGTGAAGATTCTAGTAATGTACTACAAAGTCAGCAACAGGTTGAAATTCCACAGGATAAACATGTAAACCCAACAAGTGAGAATCTCAGAGTTCAAGAGTCTTTCACTCCTCAAAGGAGAATCACGAGGAGTACAAGGAATATTTTACCCTCTAAATATAATGATTTTGTTGTTTACAAAGAGTGATTTATTTTTCGTTTTCAAGATGATAACTTATTTTTTTTTCTTCATAAAAAGAGGGATGTTACAATATTTGATATAATTGTTATTTTGTTAATGAACGAATCCATGTTTTGTTTACATTGAAAGTAATAAAGATGCCCACTAGGTGGCAGACAAGAACGTTCATAATGCCCTTTAAGTCTCCTATATTATTGTGCCTCATTTATCTATAAATATCTCCAAATTTAAGGAGCATCAAACAATATATATATATATATATATATATATATATATATATATATATATATATATATATATATATATATATATATATATATATATATATATATATATATATATATATATATATATATATATATATATATATATATATATATATATATATATATATATATATATATATATATATATATATATATATATATATATATGAGTTGCCGAACCAAGAAATACGCATTCACCACAATCCACACATACCTCAACTACTCCTGTTAGCTCCTTAGGGATAAGGAGTTGCCACATTTCCCCCCTACCATCCTGCTTGGGTTCTCACAAGGTAGATGGAAAAGAATATTCTACAGTGAGACCCGACAGCTGCAGCTGGTTTACCCCCACTGCTTTTTCACATGACAACTCAACTTGCATTCATCAATCACTGTTCGCTGAGCTAGAAGGTGTGAGAAATCCATTTGACTCGTGTCACACAATTTTCCTCCACTCATTCCTAACTCTTGCACGCTCTCTTCCCTGCTCCAGAGACATTCCACGTGGAGCCAATGACCTTTCACAAAATCCATCCACCTCATTCTAGGTCTTCATCTTGGCCTAACTCCGACCGTTTCAGCACTCCACACTCTCTTTGCTATACCTTCTTCTCTCATCATTTCCATGAGTCCAAACCAACTCAATACTCTCTGATGCAACCCATCCGAAAGAATTCCTTCAACACCCGTTCTCTGCCGGATCTCACTTCTTACTCTATTTTAGCTACACAAATCATACTTCTCAAATACCTCTTCTCCATTACAATCAACCATCTCCCCTTAGAGCAATGATTCTCAAACAGCGACTACACTACAGTACAGTTTTATTCCTGGATGTGTAGTATGATTCATTCTAAATTGCTTGTAATGTCCATGCTACTGCTTAATAAAGTCATCATAACTTACACATATATATATTTTTTTCATATTTCCATTGTAGTACCAATGTATACCGAAGTAGTCTTACTATCATTACAATTCCATATTCAGAGTCAGATTAATTGGGATACGGATAGATGGTTTTATAGATCGAAGGGTACTTAACGGGAAAAAGCTTAAGAACTCCTGCCATAGATATTAACCAGATCAGGGGACATAACACATCCCTGTCGTACTCCCCTCTTTTTGATATGTCTGTTTTCACTCCCTTCACTTACTGCAGCATTTTTGTTTCCAGCAAAGATTTCTTTATTGTCAATTCTCTCCATTTCAATCTAAACCATGCAGCATCTTCATCAATTCCTTATGCCTCATATTATCAAAAGCCTTTATATAGTCCATAAAACAAAGGAAGACATCTCTTTATTTCTCAGTTATTCTTTCCAGAATTGCTTACAACACACACATGATAGCTATTCTCTTTCCTTGAATGAAACCATACGTCTCTCCAGACACCCGCTCTCTCCTTGTTACTTATGCCATTCTTTATAATACATAGCATCATTATTGTTATTTGGTTCATTATGCTAATTATACTATACCTTTTGCATTCTAGAGTTCTGCTTTTCTGTGGTTAAGTAATACTATTCTGAATTTCACATGTCATAAGATATTATATCCTCAATATATATTTGTTTATCTAAACTGTATTTTTGTTTCATTTCACAATCTACAAGGCCTCCAATATTGCGACCATAAGTTCATCCTCTCCAGACGTCTTTGACCTCTTCATCTTTCACTTCTCTCTCCACTATTTCTTCTCTTTTTTATGCACAGGATTCATCCTCTCCTCTTCTTCCTGTCTGTCATCGTCAAAACGTTCCCTTTTATATGCCTCCCATCTTATTTTGACTGTTATTTTTCCATACTACCTTTCCATCTTTGTATTTAATTGCCATCAATGATTATTTCTTTTGCTTGTTATTTCATAAATCCTATCATATAGTATTCAAGAATCTCTCTTTGTATGATCATCTATTTCTTTACATAGCTCTTCAAGCAACTTCTCCAGTTCTTCTACACACTTATTCTTAATTTATCTCTTTAGTTCTCTGTATGCATTGCTATTTCGGCCTTTAGCAGGTCCTCCTCACCAAGCAAATCAAATATTTCTTCTATTAACCAGCTGAATCTTCTTCTCCTTTCTAGAAGTAAGTGTTGATTGCCTTCATGAATTGCATCACATAGCCTCTGTCATTGCTACCCAGGATCAATCTCATTGCATGCATTTTATTTTTTACATCTCTTTCCTACTTTTCACTGCCGGTATGTACCTTTGCAGTAATCAATCCTTCACTTCTTCGTAAAACCTGTACGTCTATTTGTTTAGTTTCTTCCCTTCACACTTTCTTTATTCCAACCCTGATTTCTGCAATCACTTAAAAATGATCACTTTCTCAGTCTGATCACTCATATGTCTTCACTTGTGTAACTGCAATTCTGAAGCTTCTATTAATGACAAAGTATTTTATTAGATTTCGTGCTCTATCTCCATGTAATTTCCATGTCCAGCATTTATTGGGATGATGTCTGATCTATGCATACATCAACATCTGCCAGCACTCGATGTACAAAGTTGCCCATCTCTTACTCCTATGATCTGTTCTTTGAAGAAAAGCAACCCCTAAACCTCTCCTTTACTGCCTACATCCACCCTTTAATAACCCATAACAATTGCTATCTTCTGAGTCCTGCCCTGTCGTAATGTTTGATCCAACTAATCATGGAAGTAATTTTCTTCATCTTCATGCCTGACACTGCGTGGGGTGCATAACTTCACAATTCTCTTATCAAACTGTTTACTTCAGATTTTCCCAGCAAGTATTAAAGCCGACAGTGCCTAGTATTACTTTAAGGATCTAGACATTCTAGTAGCCATCAGCACTTCAAATTCTCTTAATATACATAATATACAAAACACTATTTTCACCCAAATCTGGCCAATTGCTGGCCATCCAACTTCATTGACCACTCAGGGAGTAGTATTAGTCACTGAGGATATATATATATATATATATATATATATATATATATATATATATATATATATATATATATATATATATATGTAGCTTCGTGGCAAAATGGTAGCGTCCGCAACTCCGAGGCGGCAGCCCAAGGTTTCTCGCCTTGTTGCGGACTGAGGTTAGTAAGGGCATACACTCAGGGTAATAATTACATCTGCCAAAACAAATCCCTCCTAAGAAGGCAACCGTCCCAGCCCTTAGTAGAAAAGATAGTTCATGAAGTAAAACCGAGTCCATGTGATATATATATATATATATATATATATATATATATATATATATATATATATATATATATATATATATATATATATATATATATATATATATATATATATATATATATATATATATATATATATATATATATATATGCAAGTGTGATTACCTAATTGTGATTACCTAATTGTGTTTACGGGAAAGAGCCCAAAGCTCGTATCTTCCCGTCTCCTCATCGGTTCCATTTTAGACTTAGTGATACTTATCATACCTGTCCTTAAAACTATGAATTGAGATAGCATTAACTACCTCCTCGCTTAGCCAATTCCAATTATCAACTACTCTTACACTGAAAAAGTATATCCTTACATCCTGCAAAGAAGTTTTCTTACCAAGCTTCAAAATATGACCTCTAGTTCTAGAGCAAGCCATATCAAAATATCGATCCCTATCCAATCTATCATAACCATGAAGGAATTTAAAGACTGTCACCATATCCCCCCTCAATCTTCTAGCTTCGAGTGATGGTAAGTCTAATTCCCTCAGCCTCTCATCATAACTGAGATTGCGTATTTCTGGCACCAGTTTCGTGGCATGTCTTTGAACTTTTTCAAGCTTAGCTATGTGCTTTTTCAAGTGCGGATTCCAAAAGGGGGCTGCATATTCGAGTTTTGGCCTCACATAGGTTACATAAATATTTCTGAACATTTCCTTGTCCATGTGCCTGAAGGCTACCCTTACATTTGATAAGAATGCATATGCTGCCCTTACTATGCCATTTATATGTATTTCTGGAGACAAATCTGCCAGTATGTTTACTCCTAGATCTCTCTCATTTTCTGACTCTTGAAGTTGTACTCCAGCCACCGAGTAGTCAAGCTTGGGCCTTCTTGCACTTGTACCCATTCTCATTACCTTACATTTTGAAGTATTGAATTTCATTAGCCACTTTTCTGACCACTCATGCAGATTATTTAGATCCTCCTGAAGTTCTCTACCATTGTTCTCGTTTTTTACTTTCTTCACAATCTTTGCATCATCTGCAAACATATTCATGAATGAATTTACAGACTCTGGTAGGTCATTTACATATACAAGGAACAAAAGTGGCCCTAAAACTGAACCCTGTGGAACTCCACTACTAACTCTTCTCCATTCAGACACTGGGTGTCTTACTCTACCCTCTGTTCCCTTCCTTCTAAGTAAGTTTTTATACATTCCAAAACATTTCCACCTATTCTAGCCATTGATTGCAGCTTCCTAATAAGTCTCCCATGTGGAACAGTGTCAAACGCTCTCTGGAAGTCTAGGAATATGCAATCTGCCCAGCCCTCTCTTTCCTGTAAGATTTGGCTTACCTCATCATAAAATTCTAATAAGTCTGTTACTGTTGATCTACCTTCTCTGAAGCCATGTTGCCTCACTGACAAAAAGTTGAAGGATTCCAAGTGAAGAGAGATATGTTTCCTTAGTAGTTTCTCCATAACTTTGCAAACTATGCTGGTCAAGGAAACTGGTCTATAGTTCAGAGCCGTATCCCTCCTTCCCTTTTTGAAGATAGGTATCACATTTGCTTGTTTCCAGCATCTTGGAATCTCCCCCGACTCCAGTGACTCCTTAAATATGATACTTAGTGCCACTGATATTGTGTTTGAGCATTTTTTAAGCACATGAGGGGATATGTCATCAGGACCTGTATCTTTATGAACATCTAAATCCATCAGCGCTTTGCATACCTCTGTGGCTGTAAGGTTGATGTTCTCTAATACCAGCCCCTGAGCTTCTATCACTGCAATCTGAAGGGGTGGGGTATTTTCTACTGTAAATACTGACTGAAACTCCTTGTTCAAGTCTTTGCAGATCTCTTCATCCATCTCAGTGATGCTTCCATCCGCTCTCTTTAGCCTTAAAACCTGTTCTTTTACTTTCAGTTTTCCTCTGATAAAGCTGTGGAAAAGCTTGGGATTTTCTTTAGCCTTCCTGGTGATGTCCCTCTCATAGTCTCTCTCTGCCTCTCTCCTTTTACTTAGGTAGTCATTTCTTGCTCTTTTGTAGGTTTGCCAGGCATTTATGTTTTTTCTCCTCCTATACCTTTTCCAGGATTTGTCTCTCCACTCCTTAGCTCTTTTACACCCATTATCGAACCATTTCTCTCTGGCATGAATTACACCTACTTTGGTGACAGGTATGCAGCAATCTACTATCTTCCCATATTTCTCACAAAAGTGTGTGTGTGTGTGTGTGTGTGTGTGATTACCTAAGTGATTACCTAATTGTGTTTACGGGAAAGAGCCCAAAGATCGTATCTTCCCGTCTCCTCATCGGTTCCATTTTAGACTTAGTGATACTTATCATACCTGTCCTTAAAACTATGGATTGAGATAGCATTAACTACCTCCTCGCTTAGCCAATTCCAATTATCAACTACTCTTACACTGAAAAAGTATTTCCTTACATCCTGCAAAGAAGTTTTCTTACCAAGCTTCAAACTATGACCTCTAGTTCTAGAGCCAGCCATATCAAAATATCGATCCCTATCCACTCTATTATAACCATGAAGGAATTTAAAGACTGTCACCATATCCCCCCTCAATCTTCTAGCTTCGAGTGATGGTAAGTCTAATCCCTCAGCCTCTCATCATAACTGAGATTGCGTATTTCTGGCACCAGTTTCGTGGCATGTCTTTGAACTTTTTCAAGCTTAGCTATGTGCTTTTTCAAGTGCGGATTCCAAAAGGGGGCTGCATATTCGAGTTTTGGCCTCACATAGGTTACATAAATATTTCTGAACATTTCCTTGTCCATGTGCCTGAAGGCTACCCTTACATTTGATAAGAATGCATATGCTGCCCTTACTATGCCATTTATATGTATTTCTGGAGACAAATCTGCCAGTATGTTTACTCCTAGATCTCTCTCATTTTCTGTCTCTTGAAGTTGTACTCCAGCCACCGAGTAGTCAAGCTTGGGCCTTCTTGCACTTGTACCCATTCTCATTACCTTACATTTTGAAGTATTGAATTTCATTAGCCACTTTTCTGACCACTCATGCAGATTATTTAGATCCTCCTGAAGTTCTCTACCATTGTTCTCGTTTTTTACTTTCTTCACAATCTTTGCATCATCTGCAAACATATTCATGAATGAATTTACAGACTCTGGTAGGTCTTTTACATATACAAGGAACAAAAGTGGCCCTAAAACTGAACCCTGTGGAACTCCACTACTAACTCTTCTCCATTCAGACACTGGGTGTCTTACTCTACCCTCTGTTCCCTTCCTTCTAAGTAAGTTTTTATACATTCCAAAACATTTCCACCTATTCTAGCCATTGATTGCAGCTTCCTAATAAGTCTCCCATGTGGAACAGTGTCAAACGCTCTCTGGAAGTCTAAAAATATGCAATCTGCCCAGCCCTCTCTTTCCTTTAAGATTTGGCTTACCTCATCATAAAATTCTAATAAGTCTGTTACTGTTGATCTACCTTCTCTGAAGCCATGTTGCCTCACTGACAAAAAGTTGAAGGATTCCAAGTGAAGAGAGATATGTTTCCTTAGTAGTTTCTCCATAACTTTGCAAACTATGCTGGTCAAGGAAACTGGTCTATAGTTCAGAGCCGTATCCCTCCTTCCCTTTTTGAAGATAGGTATCACATTTGCTTGTTTCCAGCATCTTGGAATCTCCCCCGACTCCAGTGACTCCTTAAATATGATACTTAGTGCCACTGATATTGTGTTTGAGCATTTTTTAAGCCCATGAGGGGATATGTCATCAGGACCTGTAGCTTTATGAACATCTAAATCCATCAGCGCTTTGCATACCTCTGTGGCTGTAAGGTTGATGTTCTCTAATACCAGCCCCTGAGCTTCTATCACTGCAATCTGAAGGGGTGGGGTATTTTATACTGTAAATACTGACTGAAACTCCTTGTTCAAGTCTTTGCAGATCTCTTCATCCGTCTCAGTGATGCTTCCATCCGCTCTCTTTAGCCTTAAAACCTGTTCTTTTACTTTCAGTTTTCCTCTGATAAAGCTGTGGAAAAGCTTGGGATTTTCTTTAGCCTTCCTGGTGATGTCCCTCTCATAGTCTCTCTCTGCCTCTCTCCTTTTACTTAGGTAGTCATTTCTTGCTCTTTTGTAGGTTTGCCAGGCATTTATGTTTTTTCTCCTCCTATACCTTTTCCAGGATTTGTGTCTCCACTCCTTAGCTCTTTTACACCCATTATCGAACCATTTCTCTCTGGCATGAATTACACCTACTTTGGTGACAGGTATGCAGCAATCTACTATCTTCCCATATTTCTCACAAAAGTGTGTGTGTGTGTGATTACCTAAGTGATTACCTAATTGTGTTTACGGGAAAGAGCCCAAAGCTCGTATCTTCCCGTCTCCTCATCGGTTCCATTTTAGACTTAGTCATACTTATCATACCTGTCCTTAAAACTATGGATTGAGATAGCATTAACTACCTCCTCGCTTAGCCAATTCCAATTATCAACTACTCTTACACTGAAAAAGTATTTCCTTACATCCTGCAAACAAGTTTTCTTACCAAGCTTCAAACTATGACCTCTAGTTCTAGAGCCAGCCATATCAAAATATCGATCCCTATCCACTCTATCATAACCATGAAGGAATTTAAAGACTGTCACCATATCCCCCCTCAATCTTCTAGCTTCGAGTGATGGTAAGTCTAATCCCTCAGCCTCTCATCATAACTGAGATTGCGTATTTCTGGCACCAGTTTCGTGGCATGTCTTTGAACTTTTTCAAGCTTAGCTATGTGCTTTTTCAAGTGCGGATTCCAAAAGGGGGCTGCATATTCGAGTTTTGGCCTCACATAGGTTACATAAATATTTCTGAACATTTCCTTGTCCATGTGCCTGAAGGCTACCCTTACATTTGATAAGAATGCATATGCTGCCCTTACTATGCCATTTATATGTATTTCTGGAGACAAATCTGCCAGTATGTTTACTCCTAGATCTCTCTCATTTTCTGTCTCTTGAAGTTGTACTCCAGCCACCGAGTAGTCAAGCTTGGGCCTTCTTGCACTTGTACCCATTCTCATTACCTTACATTTTGAAGTATTGAATTTCATTAGCCACTTTTCTGACCACTCATGCAGATTATTTAGATCCTCCTGAAGTTCTCTACCATTGTTCTCGTTTTTTACTTTCTTCACAATCTTTGCATCATCTGCAAACATATTCATGAATGAATTTACAGACTCTGGTAGGTCTTTTACATATACAAGGAACAAAAGTGGCCCTAAAACTGAACCCTGTGGAACTCCACTACTAACTCTTCTCCATTCAGACACTGGGTGTCTTACTCTACCCTCTGTTCCCTTCCTTCTAAGTAAGTTTTTATACATTCCAAAACATTTCCACCTATTCTAGCCATTGATTGCAGCTTCCTAATAAGTCTCCCATGTGGAACAGTGTCAAACGCTTTCTGGAAGTCTAGGAATATGCAATCTGCCCAGCCCTCTCTTTCCTGTAAGATTTGGCTTACCTCATCATAAAATTCTAATAAGTCTGTTACTGTTGATCTACCTTCTCTGAAGCCATGTTGCCTCACTGACAAAAAGTTGAAGGATTCCAAGTGAAGAGAGATATGTTTCCTTAGTAGTTTCTCCATAACTTTGCAAACTATGCTGGTCAAGGAAACTGGTCTATAGTTCAGAGCCGTATCCCTCCTTCCCTTTTTGAAGATAGGTATCACATTTGCTTGTTTCCAGCATCTTGGAATCTCCCCCGACTCCAGTGTCTCCTTAAATATGATACTTAGTGCCACTGATATTGTGTTTGCGCATTTTTTAAGCACATGAGGGGATATGTCATCAGGACCTGTAGCTTTATGAACATCTAAATCCATCAGCGCTTTGCATACCTCTGTGGCTGTAAGGTTGATGTTCTCTAATACCGGCCCTTGAGCTTCTATCACTGCAATCTGAAGGGGTGGGGTATTCTCTACTGTAAATACTGACTGAAACTCCTTGTTCAATTCTTTGCAGATCTCTTCATCCGTCTCAGTGATGCTTCCATCCGCTCTCTTTAGCCTTAAAACCTGTTCTTTTACTTTCAGTTTTCCTCTGATAAAGCTGTGGAAAAGCTTGGGATTTTCTTTAGCCTTCCTGGTGATGTCCCTCTCATAGTCTCTCTCTGCCTCTCTCCTTTTACTTAGGTAGTCATTTCTTGCTCTTTTGTAGGTTTGCCAGGCATTTATGTTTTTTCTCCTCCTATACCTTTTCCAGCATTTGTCTCTCCACTCCTTAGCTCTTTTACACCCATTATCGAACCATTTCTCTCTGGCATGAATTACACCTACTTTGGTGACAGGTATGCAGCAATCTACTATCTTCCCATATTTCTCACAAAAGTGTGTGTGTGTGTGTGTGATTACCTAAGTGATTACCTAATTGTGTTTACGGGAAAGAGCCCAAAGATCGTATCTTCCCGTCTCCTCATCGGTTCCATTTTAGACTTAGTGATACTTATCATACCTGTCCTTAAAACTATGGATTGAGATAGCATTAACTACCTCCCCGCTTAGCCAATTCCAATTATCAACTACTCTTACACTGAAAAAGTATTTCCTTACATCCTGCAAAGAAGTTTTCTTACCAAGCTTCAAACTATGACCTCTAGTTCTAGAGCCAGCCATATCAAAATATCGATCCCTATCCACTCTATCATAACCATGAAGGAATTTAAAGACTGTCACCATATCCCCCCTCAATCTTCTAGCTTCGAGTGATGGTAAGTCTAATTCCCTCAGCCTCTCATCATAACTGAGATTGCGTATTTCTGGCACCAGTTTCGTGGCATGTCTTTGAACTTTTTCAAGCTTAGCTATGTGCTTTTTCAAGTGCGGATTCCAAAAGGGGGCTGCATATTCGAGTTTTGGCCTCACATAGGTTACATAAATATTTCTGAACATTTCCTTGTCCATGTGCCTGAAGGCTACCCTTACATTTGATAAGAATGCATATGCTGCCCTTACTATGCCATTTATATGTATTTCTGGAGACAAATCTGCCAGTATGTTTACTCCTAGATCTCTCTCATTTTCTGTCTCTGGAAGTTGTACTCCAGCCACCGAGTAGTCAAGCTTGGGCCTTCTTGCACTTGTACCCATTCTCATTACCTTACATTTTGAAGTATTGAATTTCATTAGCCACTTTTCTGACCACTCATGCAGATTATTTAGATCCTCCTGAAGTTCTCTAGCATTGTCCTCGTTTTTTACTTTCTTCACAATCTTTGCATCATCTGCAAACATATTCATGAATGAATTTACAGACTCTGGTAGGTCATTTACATATACAAGGAACAAAAGTGGCCCTAAAACTGAACCCTGTGGAACTCCACTACTAACTCTTCTCCATTCAGACACTGGGTGTCTTACTCTAACCCTCTGTTCCCTTCCTTCTAAGTAAGTTTTTATACATTCCAAAACATTTCCACCTATTCTAGCCATTGATTGCAGCTTCCTAATAAGTCTCCCATGTGGAACAGTGTCAAACGCTTTCTAGAAGTCTAGGAATATGCAATCTGCCCAGCCCTCTCTTTCCTGTAAGATTTGGCTTACCTCATCATAAAATTCTAATAAGTTTGTTACTGTTGATCTACCTTCTCTGAAGCCATGTTGCCTCACTGACAAAAAGTTGAAGGATTCCAAGTGAAGAGAGATATGTTTCCTTAGTAGTTTCTCCATAACTTTGCAAACTATGCTGGTCAAGAAAACTGGTCTATAGTTCAGAGTCGTATCCCTCCTTCCCTTTTTGAAGATAGGTATCACATTTGCTTGTTTCCAGCATCTTGGAATCTTCCCCGACTCCAGTGACTCCTTAAATATGATACTTAGTGCCACTGATATTGTGTTTGCGCATTTTTTAAGCACATGAGGGGATATGTCATCAGGACCTGTAGCTTTATGAACATCTAAATCCATCAGCGCTTTGCATACCTCTGTGGCTGTAAGGTTGATGTTCTCTAATACCGGCCCTTGAGCTTCTATCACTGCAATCTGAGGGGGTGGGGTATTTTCTACTGTAAATACTGACTGAAACTCCTTGTTCAATTCTTTGCAGATCTCTTCATCTGTCTCAGTGATGCTTCCATCCGCTCTCTTTAGCCTTAAAACCTGTTCTTTTACTTTCAGTTTTCCTCTGATAAAGCTGTGGAAAAGCTTGGGATTTTCTTTAGCCTTCCTGGTGATGTCCCTCTCATAGTCTCTCTCTGCCTCTCTCCTTTTACTTAGGTAGTCATTTCTTGCTCTTTTGTAGGTTTGCCAGGCATTTATGTTTTTTCTCCTCCTATACCTTTTCCAGCATTTGTCTCTCCACTCCTTAGCTCTTTTACACCCATTATCGAACCATTTCTCTCTGGCATGAATTACACCTACTTTGGTGACAGGTATGCAGCAATCTACTATCTTCTCATATTTCTCACAAAAGTGTGTGTGTGTGTGTGTGTGATTACCAAAGTGATTACCTAATTGTGTTTACGGGAAAGAGCCCAAAGCTCGTATCTTCCCGTCTCCTCATCGGTTCCATTTTAGACTTAGTGATACTTATCATACCTGTCCTTAAAACTATGGATTGAGATAGCATTAACTACCTCCTCGCTTAGCCAATTCCAATTATCAACTACTCTTACACTGAAAAAGTATTTCCTTACATCCTGCAAAGAAGTTTTCTTACCAAGCTTCAAGCTATGACCTCTAGTTCTAGAGCCAGCCATATCAAAATATCGATCCCTATCCACTCTATCATAACCATGAAGGAATTTAAAGACTGTCACCATATCCCCCCTCACTCTTCTAGCTGCGAGTGATGGTAAGTCTAATTCCCTCAGCCTCTCATCATAACTGAGATTGCGTATTTCTGGCACCAGTTTAGTGGCATGTCTTTGAACTTTTTCAAGCTTAGCTATGTGCTTTTTCAAGTGCGGATTCCAAAAGGGGGCTGCATATTCGAGTTTTGGCCTCACATAGGTTACATAAATATCTCTGAACATTTCCTTGTCCATGTGCCTGAAGGCTACCCTTACATTTGATAAGAATGCATATGCTGCCCTTACTATGCCATTTATATGTATTTCTGGAGACAAATCTGCCAGTATGTTTACTCCTAGATCTCTCTCATTTTCTGTCTCTTGAAGTTGTACTCCAGCCACCGAGTAGTCAAGCTTGGGCCTTCTTGCACTTGTACCCATTCTCATTACCTTACATTTTGAAGTATTGAATTTCATTAGCCACTTTTCTGACCACTCATGCAGATTATTTAGATCCTCCTGAAGTTCTCTACCATTGTTCTCGTCTTTTACTTTCTTCACAATCTTTGCATCATCTGCAAACATATTCATGAATGAATTTACAGACTCTGGTAGGTCATTTACATATACAAGGAACAAAAGGGGCCCTAAACCTGAACCCTGTGGAACTCCACTACTAACTCTTCTCCATTCAGACACTGAATGTCTTACTCTAACCCTCTGTTCCCTTCCTTCTAAGTAAGTTTTAATCCATTCCAAAACATTTCCACCTATTCTAGCCATTGATTGCAGCTTCCTAATAAGTCTCCCATGTGGAACAGTGTCAAACGCTTTCTGGAAGTCTAGGAATATGCAATCTGCCCAGCCCTCTCTTTCCTGTAAGATTTGGCTTACCTCATCATAAAATTCTAATAAGTTTGTTACTGTTGATCTACCTTCTCTGAAGCCATGTTGCCTCACTGACAAAAAGTTGAAGGATTCCAAGTGAAGAGAGATATGTTTCCTTAGTAGTTTCTCCATAACTTTGCAAACTATGCTGGTCAAGGAAACTGGTCTATAGTTCAGGGCCATATCCCTCCTTCCCTTTTTGAAGATAGGTATCACATTTGCTTGTTTCCAGCATCTTGGAATCTCCCCCGACTCCAGTGACTCCTTAAATATGATACTTAGTGCCACTGATATTGTGTTTGCGCATTTTCTAAGCACATGAGGGGATATGTGTGTGTGTGTGTGTAGGAACACTTTTTGGGTCTCAATGGACTAAGAGAAAACGTATGACAAGATTGATAGAGAAGCGTTGTGGTGTGCGTTGCGACTGTTTGGAATAAGTGGAAGTTTGTTGAATGCGGTCAAGAGTTTTTACATGAATAGTAAAGCATACGTGAGAGTTGGGAATGGTATGGGTGATTGGTTTGAGGTGAATGTATGGGTAAGTCGAGGTTGTGTAATGTTGCCATGGTTGTTTAATGTGTATATTGCTGGAGTGGTAAGGGAAGTAAATGAAAGAGCATTAGACAGAGGCTTGAAACTAGTGGGTGAGGGTGGAACGTTGTGGAAATTGAGTCAGTTGCTATTTGCGAATGATACTGTACGGGTGGATGATACTGACAATGAATTTAATCATTTGGTGACTGAGTTTATTAGTGTGTGTGAAAGAAGGAAGTTGCGTTTGAATAATGGTAAACTTAAAGTCATGAGATGTACGAGGAGTGCTAATGTTGGCATATTATATGTAGGAGTGAATGGGGAGTTACGTGGAGAAGTTGACAGCTTTAAGTATTTGGGTCGCATGTATCAAGGGGGAGGACGAGTGGATGCAGAGATAAGTCATGGAGTGAAGATAGCAAGTAAATGTCTTGATGGGTTGAAAAGTGTTATGAGAAATAGATATTTGGGAATGAATGCAAAGATAAGGATATATGAAGGTGAGATTATGCTGACAACATTGTATGGGGGAGAGACTTGGAATGCAAGAGAGGATGAAAGGAGCAAGTTGAAAGTAATGGAGATGATGTGTTTGAGAAGTATGTTTGGTGTATCTAGAATATGTAGAGTAAGAAATGAGGATGTTAGGCTGTAAATGGGTATTGAGAGGAAGCTGTCGGATAGGTAAGATCAGGAAGTGTTGAGTTAGTCTGGACCCATGGAAAGGATGAGTGATGAATGGATAATGAAGAGAGTGTACAGTGCAGTACTGATTCGAGTTAGGTCAAGAGGGAGACCTAGAATGAGGTGGATGAATGGCGTGAAAAAGGCATTAAATGCACGTGGAATGTCAGTGGAGGAGGGAGGAGTGCGTGCAAGAGAGAGGAATGATTGGAGGGAGATTGCAGATACAAGGCTTGGGCCAAAGGGATTTCTTGCATCTGCTACCTCAGTGAACTGTGATGGACAGGTGTGAAGGAAGTTGACATGTGATGAAGCGGTCGGGGTATACCAGCTGCGGCTGTCGGGTCTCAATGTAGAATAACCTTGTCCGCCTATCCTTTGGGCAACCCAATCAGGGTGGAGGGGGTGAAAATGTGGCAACAATTAATCCACAAGGAGCTAAGAGAAGTGGTTGAGGTATGTATGTATCATATGGTGAGAGCGTGTTTCTTTGCTCGGTCACCCCCTAACAAAGGGGAATGAGGCCAAGTGTATATCTATTTCTCGCAATCTTGAGCAGATTATCGAAGATCTACTCGTGTTCCTGATCGACACAACATACATCCCAACACTCTTGACCTATTTCTTACTTATAATCCTTCAGGCTACACGCATACTGTGCTTTCCCCTCTTGATATATATATATATATATATATATATATATATATATATATATATATATATATATATATATATATATATATATATATATATATATATATATATATATATATATATATATATATATATATATATATATATATATATATATATTAATATTTTTTTACAATTATTATTATTATTATTATTATTATTATTATTATTATTATTATTATTATAATAATAATAATAATAATAATAATAATAATTATTATGTGCCCTGTGGGGCGGGCATAATATCAAAGAATAGCCTCACCGTATTCCCTGCGTGTCGTAAAAGGCGACGAAAAGTGGACGGGGCGGGGGGACTGGGAATCCCCCCCCTTGTATCAACCTCCTGCGAGGCGTCAGCGAAGAGGGGGAGTAGAGGGGAGAATAACTTCTCCCCAAACTTTCCTTTCTTGACGTCGGCTACCCCCCAATTTAAGGGGGAAACAGCCACGGTATATGTATGTATGTATATATATATATATATATATATATATATATATATATATATATATATATATATATATATATATATATATATATATATATATATATATATATATATATATATATATATATATATATATATATATATATATATATATATATATATATATATATATATATATATATATATGTGTGTGTGTGTGTGTGTGTGTGTGTGTGTGTGTGTGTATGTATGTATGTATGTATGTTTGTATGTATGTATGTATGTATGTATGTATGTATTATTGTATGTATGTATGTATGTAAGCATGCATGCATGCATGCATGCATGGATGTATGGATGTATGGATGTAAGGATGTATGCATGTACCTAATTGCCTAATTGTATTTACCTAATTGTATTTAAGGGAAAGAGCCCAAAGCTCGTATCTTCCCGTCTCCTGATCTGTTCCATTTTATACTTAGTGATACTTATCATACCTGTCCTTAAAACTATGGATTGAGGAAGTATTAACTACCTCCTCGCTTAGCGAATTCCAATTATTAACTATTCTTACACTGAAAAAGTATTTCCTTACATCCTGCAAAAAAGTATTCTTACGAAGCTTCAAACTATGACCTCTAGTTCTAGAGCTAGCCATATCAAAATATCGATCCCTATCCACTCTATCATAACCATGAAGGAATTCAAAGACTGTCACCATATCCTCCCTCAATCTTCTAGCTTCGAGTGATGGCAAGCCTAATTCCCTCAGCCTCTCATCATAACTGAGATTGCATATTTCTGGCACCAGTTTCGTGGCATGTCTTTGAACTTTTTCAAGCTTAGCTATGTGCATTTTCAAGTGTGGATTCCAAAAGAGGGCTGCATATTCGAGTTTTGGCCTCACATAGGTTACATAAATATTTCTGAACATTTCCTTGTCCAAGTACCTGAAGGCTACCCTTACATTTGATAAGAATGCCTATGCTGCCCTTACTATGCCATTTATATGTATTTCTGGAGACAAATCTGATAGTATGTTTACTCCTAGATCTCTCTCATTTCCTGTCTCTTGAAGTTGTACTCCAGCCACCGAGTAGTCAAGCTTGGGCCTTCTTGCACTTGTACCCATTCTCATTACCTTACATTTTGAAGTATTGAATTTCATTAGCCACTTTTCTGACCACTCATGCAGATTATTTAGATCCTCCTGAAGTTCTCTACCATTGTTCTCGTTTTTTACTTTCTTCACAATCTTTGCATCATCTGCAAACATATTCATGAATGACTTTACAGACTCTGGTAGGTCATTTACATATACAAGGAACAAAAGTGGCTCTAAAGCTAATCCCTGAGGAACTCCACTATTAACTCTTCTCCATTCAGACACTGAGTGTCTTACTCTAACCCTCTGTTCCCTTCCTTCTAAGTAAGTTTTTATACATTCCAAAACATTTCCACCTATTCTAGCCATTGATTGCAGCTTCCTAATAAGTCTCCCATGTGGAACAGTGTCAAACGCTTTCTGGAAGTCTAGGAATATGCAATCTGCCCAGCCCTCTCTTTCCTGTAAGATTCGGCTTACCTCATCATAAAATTCTAATAACTTTGTTACTGTTGATCTACCTTCTCTGAAGCCATGTTGCCTCACTGACAAAAAGTTGAAGGATTCCAAGTGAAGAGAGATATGTTTCCTTAGTAGTTTCGCCATAACTTTGCAAACTATGCTGGTCAAGGAAACTGATCTATAGTTCAGAGCCATATCCCTCCTTCCCTTTTTGAAGATAGGTATCGCATTTGCTTGTTTCCAGCATCTTGGAATCTCCCCTGACCCCAGTGACTTTTTAAATATGATACTTAGTGCCACTGATATTGAGTTTGCACATTTTTTAAGCACATGAGGGGATATGTCATCAGGACCTGTAGCTTTATGAACATCTAAATCCATCAGCGCTTTGCATACCTCTGTGGCTGTAAGGTTGATGTTCTCTAATACCGGCCCTTGAGCCTCTATCTCTGCAATCTGAGGGGGTGGGGTATTTTCTACTGTAAATACTGACTGAAACTCCTTGTTCAATTCTTTGCAGATCTCTTCATCTGTCTCAGTGATGCTTTCATCCGCTCTCTTTAGCCTTAAAACCTGTTCTTTTACCTTCAGTTTTCCTCTGATAAAGCTGTGGAAAAGCTTGGAATTTTATTTAGCCTTCCTAGTGATGTCCCTCTCATAGTCTCTCTCTGCCTCTCTCCTTTTACATAGGTAGTCATTTCTTGCTCTTTTGTAGGTTTGCCAGGCATTTATGCTTTTTCTCCTCCTATACCTTTTCCAGCATTTGTCTCTCCACTCCTTAGCTCTTTTACACCCATTATCGAACCATTTCTTTCTGGCATGAATTACACCTACTTTGGTGACAGGTATGCAGCAATCTACTATCTTCCCATGTTTCTCACAAAAGATGTCATACATTTCTTTTACAGATTTGTAGTAAAATAAGGTTCTCCAGTCAATAACTGCAAAAAGCTCATTCATTTTGATGTAATCTCCTTTCGGATAGTTCCTCCTCATGTCCTCAGTGCCTCTACTCTCAGGCAGAATATCTTCAATGATATACTCCAGCAACAACACACAGTGGTCACTCTTTCCAATTGGTGGTTCATACTCAATTTTTTCAATATCCAACACATTATCTGTGAATATTAGATCAAGTAGTGATGGCTCATCCCCACCCCTGGCCCTTGTTGGTTCCATTACATGTTGGTGTAGGAAATTCCCTTGTACGCAATCTAGGAATCTTGCCCCGAACGAGTCCTCACCACTGTGTGGGTCAAGATTTATCCAATCTATCTCTTTATGATTAAAATCTCCCATAATCAAAATCCTACATTTTTTCCCCCGTGCCATGTTATCAACTGAGTTTATGACTTCAATAGTACCTATTTGACTTTCCTCATAAACTTCTAGCCTATTCTGGTTCCTTGGTGGGTTATATACAATAGTTATTATAATGCTCTCTGACCCAGTATTTATGCGAGCAACAAGAAATTCCTTGAACTCACTTTCTATAGCCAAGTTTATTTCTTCATCTTGAAGCCTTTCACTATGAGCAGTGCTATCCCTCCACCAGTCCTCTCAGACCTTTCAACCCTTAGTATTCTGAAGCCCTTGGGAAAAACTGTGACACTGTTTATGTCCTCACTCAACTTAGTCTCTGTAATTTCTACTATATCTGCCTTACTGTTGTGAATCCTATCTTTTAATTCTACTGCCTTACCAGCTAATCCATCAGCATTTCTGTATAACAATCTTAATGAGGCCCCATCCCCTGATCCTCTGTCATTATCTTCTTTATCTCCCCTTTGTCTGGAAGAACTCTGAAATGAAAATTTTTCTTCTCTTCTTCATTTCTTTCCTCATTTAACCTTCTTGCCTCTTCCAACAAGTTTTTGATCTTTCCCATCTCTTCCTGTGTTCTGTATCGTCTAATGAACACTTCTTTGAATTCTTGAAGGTCTTTTAGAATTTTTTTTTCTCAATAATATTTCCCTACATGTTTCCCCTCTCTCAAAGGTTACTTTTGTTGGTCTCGGCTTTCCTTCCCTCGAATATTTACCTAGTTGGTGTATGTTTACAATATCCTCAGTGGTATTTGTAATGTCATATAGAAGGCAAGGGAAGCTCGTCTGAGATTCTATAGCAATGTAGTAAAATGAGGGAAGGAGGAACCAATCAGGAGAACTAAGAACATGCCAGTGATAGGGAGAAGGAGTGTGGAGCTCCAGCGGATCAGATGGATGGACGTGGTGGGGAGGGATATGGTTGATGTTGGATTGGAGGAGGGAGATGCAGGGGATAGGACCAAGTGGAGGAAGTTGACTCGAGCGGCCGACCCTGCTATTCAGTGGGATTAATAAGGTCGAAGGAAGAAGAAGAAGGCTGTAACAGACCTTTACTTTTTTCATCTAGTTTGGGTGAATTGATGTTAATTTTTTTCCTTGATGTTCTCCCTTGAGGGTGAGCGGACCATATAACCCTCCTTAAGGAAGGGGGCTAAAATACTTCCTCCGTGTTCCCCTGAGTGTCGTAAGAGTAGACTAGATGGCACGGAGTGAGGGGACAGGGAAACCCCTCTGTATTTTCTCTTCCCAGAGTCACTTTCCTTGTCTCAGCCACACTCCTTATAAGGAGAAAAAGGGCTTATATATATATATATATATATATATATATATATATATATATATATATATATATATATATATATATATATATATATATACCTTGGCTGTTTCCCCCTTAAATTGGGGGGTAGCCAACATCAAAAAAGGAAAACAGTTTGGGGAGAAGTTATTCTCCCCCCCACTCCCCTTCTTTTTTTGACGTCTCACAGGAGGTTGGTACAAGGGGGGGATTCCCAGTCCCCCCGCCCCGTCCGCTTTTAGTCGCCTTTTACGACACGCAGGGAATATGTTATTGGTATACGTACAACAGTATAACGAATCTGTTTTATACATATACCTGAAGTTCATGCAGATTATCAGGAATTTAAATCTCAATATATGATAATAAGTCAGGACGATACAAATATTTATTTAAAATAAAAAATGTTCGTTTTCTTTGATAGTGATTATTTTCACTCTTTTGACCACCATAAGAGGAGAGATTTGAAAACAATGACTTTCTATTGTGAGGTGACTTTCTCTCTCTCGCGAGTATTTGCTATGAAGTTTGAGCAGTGATTTGGGTGACACTTTTTTTTATGGGATAGGATAGGAGGAGAAAAAGGGGGAGGGGGATTAAGTATATAAGGGAATTGGAGGGAAAAGCAAAGAAAATTAAATAAAGTAAGAAATAAAACAAAGAGAGGGGCAGACCCTCGTGCTTAGTTTTGATCTGGAATTCAGATACTTTTTGGTTATGTTGTCGGATGGATGGTGACACTTTGGGGGTGTGGGGAAATGTCAGGAGTTATCGAAGAGGAAGACGAATTACAGGTAACAAATGAGGAAAATCATTTCAAAAAGCAATTTTGGCTACGTAAAGATGATGTATTAGGAATAACTGTGTGTGTACAGATAAAAATATTTATTTACTTGGGAATCAATCATTAGAACATCCAGAAAAAAAAAATACATAAGAGACGTATGAATGTGTAAATTGATAGATAGGTAGAGAGATAGATGAATGGAATCAATCAAGAACAGACAAAGAAATAGATATCTAGATAGATGGATGAATAGATAGGTGGCTGGATTAAAAGATAAACAGAAATATAGATAAATGGATGGATGGATGAGCTAATAGAGAGATTGAGAGAGAAATAAACACTGGAGTCAGTCGTTGAAAAAAAGGTCAATAGTTAGCTACTCATACTAGGCAGAACGCACTAGGTGCAGAAAATGTAGGTAACACGAACAAACGGGTAAATAGGATGACAATGAGTGGATAGACATACACACTGTCAGACGCAGCTGCCCACGCACAGACATGCACACATACACGGTCACAAACACAATCACTCACAAATTCATCCACGGTGTTTTTAACAAGGTAACTATATAATATGCAATGATGGATACCTCAGAGACGTTTTAAATTTTGTCATGAACTTTCTTTATTTGATGTAAGAAAATAGCTCTTTAGCGTAAGACTAGTCGATCATTGTGTTCTAGTAAGAGAGGATATTGCAAGCACCAAAATGCCTTCTTAATTTTAAGTAAGGATGGACGTGGCAGTGAATCAGATGTGAAGACAATAAGAGACTAAATAGTGGTGAGTTTCAAGCTTAAGGCTCATTCCAATTTATATCGTTAGGTAAATACAATTGAGTAAATACAAACACAGTACATACATACATACATTTAATGAGTTTTGTAGAGCCATTTTGACTCTACAAAACTCATTGCAAAATGAACGAGTCAAAATGGCGTTACAACACTCATTGCAAAATGAACAAAGACTTGCAATAAGTTTTGTAGAGCCATTTTGACTCTTGTTCATTTTGCAATGAGTTTTGTACACGTGCACTGGTCGTAGTTTATATATATATATATATATATATATATATATATATATATATATATATATATATATTATATATATATATATATATATATATATATATATATATATATCTATATATATATATATATATATATATATATATATATATATATATATATATATATATATATATATATATATATATATATATATATATATATATATATATATATATATATATATATATATATATATATATATATATATATATATATATATATATATATATATATATATATTGTGTGTGTGTGTGAGAGAGAGAGAGTGCATCTGTGTGAGAGAGAGTGAAATTAATTATTCTCGTAAATCTGGGTAACGGTTTCCATTAATCATCATATGACTGCTTTGGTATTTCGTTAATAAACTTATTAATTTGTCAAGAGTTCAGAGAGAGATGTTGCCTGACTCGGGAGACTCATTTGCTTTTGTTGTTAATGTTGTGGAAACAATTGTCGTTTTTAGAACTTCAGATTCACTGGTTTTTTTTTAATGAATATGGTGAATTACGTAAGATATACTGAAATTAACCTGAAGTATCAGAACCTCAAAATCATTTATACTAATTCATTCGTGCAAGATCATGTAAAGAATAACTCTGTTTCTCTTGAATTCAGCCTTTACCCAAACCGAGGCCTACAAAACTTTAAGTTAATATAATATGAAGGCTAATTTTCTAATGCACTGTAGTTGTATTGTAAACTTGTTTTAAGAACTTTTCTTTGTAATGTTTTTTTTTAATATATATATTTTTAAGTAGACTTATTACTTTGGTTTTATGTATGTTGAAGCATTTGCTAATATAAATGAGTTGATTATTCTCTGTATTCCTTGCATTATTCTCACTTTCGCTCTTGCTCGGTTTTTCTGTTTCTCTTGGATGAGGAGGGGGGGGGTTAAAAATATCTCATCATTGTTACTCTCTGCGTGTTGTAAAAATCGATTGCATGAGGGGAGGAACAAGAGGATCAGTGAACCCCTCTGTGGCATTTTTCTCAAAAGTTCATGGCACACGAGGGCATTCTATAGGGAATTTTCGTTCAGAATCAAAAGTGTGCTTTGACTCGGTCATCCCCTTGGAGGCTTGTTGCCTTGGCCTAAAAATTGCGTATATTTTTTTCTTTTTATCGTTTTGGTAAATCTCAACCATTCAACCCGCTTTCATCTCCGCAATATGGCTGGAAAAGCAGTTACATTCTGTAAATGTTTGGGATATTGGAGAATGCAAAGACGGGAAGAAGATGTGGCGGAAAAACTGTGTGAAATGGGAAGGAGGGAATATATGGAAGGTAATAATATACTATTCAGAAACGTGGTCATGGGTCATGTGAACGTTAGAGAAAAGGCCAAATGATGCTCTCCGTAGACAGTGATCCTAAATGTTATGGAAATGTTCCGGTTCAAGGTATAAGGGGGGGGGGGGAAGAGGAGGGATAATCAAGCTCGAGCATCACTTCTCATAGTAAAATTATAGATGATGTCTTTTTAGTCATTGGAGGGGGGGGGGTTGGCCTTTGCTGACCTTGGTTCTGCAAGCGCGCCTCGCAGATACAAGACTGATATTATTAAAGAGATATCTTCCCAACATACTTGTGATGTGGAAAATGATGATTATTATTATTATTATTATTATTATTATTATTATTATTATTATTATTACAAAGAAAACTGCGCTACTTGGCAAATTAACACTGTTAACAGGTGTATTTTTCGTACTTATTTATTTATTATTCATTTATTTCATATTAACAAATTGACTATAAAGTTACTCTATATGGGAAGGATACTGATTTTAACAATATATGGACACACAGGATCAGGTTAGTAAGGCTGTAAGAGCTCTCCCCAATATACAAAAAAAAAAAAATAGATAATGTGATGTGATTACTTCACCTCTGGCAACTCTTGTAAACTTGTAATTCATGTTTACAAGATATCAAGACAATATCATTTAAGGTAACAAAATAGGGCAAAGTCATAATTATGAAGCAATTTTTATGTATCGAAAATGAACAGACCAAAAGTATCACACACTAGACGAAAAGGCGGCAATACAGAGTCAGTTGTGCCATAAAAACAGACAACCAAAACAATGTACAGTTCGTTATGACAAAAAGAAGCAAAATTAAGGGATCAGTTTAGAACAACAACAAAAATTATTAATAAATAAAGTGAATATATATATATATCAATTAATAAATAAATTAATATATAAATAAAGAAGACATATATCATACCACTACAACACTCCCCTGCCAGTACAGGAGTACATTAGTTTTTAACACTGATAATAGAAAATATAGATATATAATATATATGTGGAGACATAGATACAAAAATACAAATTAATAATATACATAATCAGGGTTACGATTAAATCTTACTCGACGAGATTTCGTAACAACAGATTGAGGTATTTTCTTTTCAATAACATCTTCGTTATCAATATTTTCAGGAATAGATGCATTAATAGGAATTAATGTATCAGAATCTGTGTCATTTGTGGAATTAGAATCAGAAAAATCCTTATTTACACTTGGTTCAATCACATCAGAATTGACAGCTTCTGGCACAGAATCATTATTTACAGTTGGTTCTGTCTCATTAGAACTGATAGTTTTTGGTATTGAGGCAGGTTTCAATCTATCTGCAGATACAGTAGTTAAATTTCCAGAAAGCTGACGTAGAATAAAATATTTATCACCACGTTCCACAACTTCAAGTGGACCAAAGTAGGGAGCCTCTAAAGGGCGACGTACACGATCCACTCTAACCCAAACATGTGTACATGGTTCAAGATCTTTTGGAACATAAGGTTTAACAGAGGATGAATGAAGGTATCCATAAGAGGATTCAGAAAAATCTAATTCACGCATTCGAGATACAGATTCAGAGACAATTTCTTTTTGTTGTGCAAAAGAAGGAATTTCAGTTGTTACCATGATTTTAGGACTAAGAAGCATACATCCTGTCACCAAAGTAAATGGAGAAACTCCAGACTCTGTGGGGAGACATCTTAAACCTAAAAGTACTATTGGTAAAGAAGCAAGCCAATCATCTTTACGTGCCATCAGAGATACTTTCAATACTCTATGTGATCTTTCAACCATGCCATTGGATTGAGGGTGATACGAAGTGGTACGCAGTCTATGAAATCCAATTATAGAGGAAAGTTGCTGGAATAATGCAGATTCAAATTGAGCACCTCTATCAGTAAAAACATATAATGGCACTCCAAAACGAGATACCCAACCTTTAATAAAAGCAAAAGCAACAGTGGTAGCAGAAATATCTGTGATGGGGATGGCTTCCAACCATCTAGTCGATCTGTCAATACAGGTAAGAATGTATTGTTCTGGTGCTGTAAAAGACTGGCCAGGGACTTTACTAGGAGGGAGAGGACCAACAATATCTAAATGTACAAATTCAAATCTCCCAAAAGGTGCTGTAAAATTTGTAATAGGAGCACGGGTATGGCGGTGCACTTTAACTTGCTGACAAGAAGTACACTCTTCAGTCCAACTTCAAATATCTCGATCCATATTAGGCCAAAAGTACCTAGCTTTCATAAGGCGCAACGTACCTTTCACATCCAGGAGTCAAATTTGCTACCTTAAATGATATTGTGGTAATCTTGATATCTTGTAAACATGAACTACAAAGTGGTGACCCCGGAGTAACTCGAACACCCAGCCTTCTGATCTGGAGTCAGAAGGCTGGGTGTTCGAGTCACTCCGGGGTCACCACTTTGTAGTTCATGTCTACAAGATATCAAGATTACCACAATATCATTTAAGGTAACAAAATAGGCCAAAGTCATAATTATGAAGCAATTTTTATGTATCGAAAATGAACAGACCAAAAGTATCACACACTAGACGAAAAGGCGGCAATACAGAGTCAGTGTTGCCATAAAAACAGAAAACCAAAACAATGTGCAGTTCGTTATGACAAAGAGAAGCAAAATTAAGGGATCAGTTTAGAACAACAACAAAAATTATTGATAAATAAAGTGAATATATATATATCAATTAATAAATTAATATATAAATAAAGAAGACATATATCATACCACTACAAACTTTCTTCAAGACGGCAGAACAATTTCTTTTTTACCTCTCAAAACATACATCAAATAATTTCCCTTCAATTTGTTTGGACAGTCTCTCTTATTACGAGTATATATATATATATATATATATATATATATATATATATATATATATATATATATATATATATATATATATATATATATATATATATATATATATATATATATATATATATATATATATATATATATATATATATATATATATATATATATATATATATATATATATATATATATATATATATATATATATATATATTATTTCTTTTTATCCCCACAATACTCTGCTCAGGCATATTTGGGTTAAGAGTTATACTTTAGATTCAATTTACTAAAAAAAAAAAAAAAAAAAAAACTAGGAAAAATTCGAGATACCTATTGCGTCTTTTCTGTTGCCCGTCATGTAAGTATGTGTATGTGCGTGTGATTACCTAATTGTGATTACCTAATTGTGTTTACGGGAAAGAGCCCAAAGCTCGTATCTTCCCGTCTCCTGATCGGTTCCATTTTATACTTAGTGATACTTATCATACCTGTCCTTAAAACTATGTGTGTGTGTATGTGTGGATAAAGAGGAGGAAGAAGCTTAAATGTTGGAGGTCCAGATTGCTTGTTATACATTTTCAAATATTATTTGCATTAAATTTTGTAATGAAGTTATTTTCTTCTGATTACTAGCATTTATCATTACATATGCCTCATCCTCTTTTAATCAGTGCATATATGGATATGTATGTGCGTGTGTCAACGTATATACGCTTTTGAAAATAACTTAATATTAGGAGAGAGAGAGAGAGAGAGAGAGAGAGAGAGAGAGAGAGAGAGAGAGAGAGAGAGAGAGAGAGAGAGAGAGAGAGAGAGAGAGAGAGAGAGAGAGAGTCAATCTTGAATAACTCTAGTGAAAAGGAGTATTTTCTGTTGAATACTTTTGCAGCCACTAATTGTTTAGTGAAATAATATCTCTATACTTTAGCAACATATACACAGTCACATTTATTTTTTTTTTGCTTCAACCATGAGCATCTTTTAAGGAATTTCGCTGTGCTTTGAGTTTCTTATTTCTAAATTAGTTGTCTTGAGATTTATTGTATATCATGTACATTCAACATATTAGTTTCTAGAGACTGCATTTGGCTGTAAATTACTTCAACCTGAGGCATAATCATCTTTATAAAAGGCATTAACCAGAACAAGAATGCTTCATTATGCAAATAGTGCAAAATTCATATTGTTTCTTGAATGTTTTGATCTTCATTTGACATTGACTGGATTTCAGTAAGGCAGCTTTTTAATATGTTGCAAATGCTCGTGAACTTAATCCAACGGTCCGCTATGTTAAAAGTCTCACCCAGTATAGGATGGGCACTACAGAATGTTCTACCTATTGAGAATGACATAGTATGCATTGCGTTGATCTGGAGAAAATTGTGGGTTTAAGCCAACGTGTTAGAAAATAATATTCTCGAATCGCTCGTCGTAATACTTGTTTCATCTCATCAGATTCAGTTTGTGCGCGTAACAGTAAATCAAAGTTTCAATGTTATAAATATATATCTCTTTGCCTGAACACCACCTCTTTGTTGCCTTTCATGATATTTGTATCACCAGATATCTGAACCTCAGTTATGTCTGCTGCCTTTACCTATTACGTCAGACTAAGTGTTCAAGAATACGTTATTACGTGTGCCATTTGTAGTTTGATTTTGCGGAATAGAGAATTCCCCCAAATGCTCAAAATCTTTCTTTATTCTGCACATACTGAGAGAACAACCATTAATGTACTCTGAAACATCATCAACCATGACAGCTATAAATAGAGCTTCTTTATAATTTTCTTTATTTCACCGTAGTATACTTGTAGCAGGAAGTCAAGTACTTCATTCTGGATAGTCTTAGAAACATCTTGAAAGATTGTATTGTTTTGTAAATGATTTTTTTCTGTTTGGGTCTAATCGAGATGCAAAACTTATTATTGAATCATCTTTTTCGACATTTCCATTTAAAGAAATTTCAGTTTCCACAAAATGTAATGCGCAGTGCCTTTATTATCTTGTTTACAGTGTGTCAGTTCCTGGCAGCCTTCCAGTCATGCTCATTGATCGATTGTCTTAAGTATTTTCTTAATATCTACTTTTCCTAAAAGCAAGGGTGAAACCACATTGTTAAAGTGCATCTTTTACTTTCATGTTTTTCAGTTTTACTCTTATATTGTGTATGTTTATGAAGTTGTCTTTTGCCAATGTGGCATCGCCCCCAAACAATGAACATGGGAAACAAAGTATTATTTTTTTTACTTCTCAGCCACAGAGCCACCTCTTCATTGGGTACCATTCTTTATAATAAAGATAAAGATATACCTCTTAGTGTTACTTATACCTGTCTGTGGTATTTAACTGACAACTCGTGAAAAATTAATTTGTTGAAGTTTACTCAGTCAATGGACTTTAGTCTTGGGGAAGCGAGTAGGAGGTCATGACTATGGATTCAAATTCAAAGACAATGAACACAAATTATGTCTCTATAATATCTCATCACTAGTTTTGATATAGGAGACGGTGCATAAGCAATACTTCACTGGATGACACGTAAGTACTACCTCCCGTGCAGTGGGCACTGCATGAGTCACATTGTTCTCCCCCCATTATCTCTGACTATAGGATCTAGGGCCATGTGCACGTGTTCGCAAACACTTTCATTTGGAACTGAGCAGTAGACAATTCCATACACACAGAGGTTATTTTTCCCTTAGGAATTAGAAGATGACCATTTACATCCAGGATTATTGATAGTAATATAAGATATCATGTACAGTATAAACAACTAAGTACTCTACAGTACACATAGTCACTATATAAATGGTTCCACAACTGACGAACTGCCTCTGCGAGTGCCACCAACATTGATGGATAGTCTAGTGTGTTGTAGATGCGAATCCTGTCTGGAACAGAAATATGTTTCAAGTTTTCAATTATAACGTATTTAGATGCCTGTAAGACCCGGATATGAAGTAAAGCAAATACGAGCCTCGTATGACGTTGCAAAGAAGGAGTAAAATGAACGGAGACATTCAGTTGAATGTTTATTCCCTTGCTCTAGCAGGCAGCTGAAAGGTTTCCTACATTTGTTTTTTTCCATTGTTGATAGAGTTAGTAACACTATAAATGCATAAATGGATATTCTAGGTTCGAATTCCAGTCAGAGGAAGGAATATATTTCATCATTATATTATTTTACTCTAACAAGTGACAGATAGACTATATATCTGTTCTTTGACAATAGGGAAAAGGTGCCTCAGTAATTGTCCCTCGATCAAGCCAACTATGAGGCGTTAGGGAAATGGTCCGGCCTTGATTCCCCAGTTTTAATCTGTGGGTCGACCCCCAAAATGGGGACTAATAGTGACGCTTAAAACAAGGATAACTAATGATCTAATAAACTCATATACCAATATGTAAAAACATAAAATATGCTTTGCCCTTGGCCGACATGCGATCCTAAGACATATAAAGTGTGCTAAGGCGTTACTAATTTCACTACTGAAGGCATAAAAAAAGAAATAAACTTCTCAGCTAACTGCTAAGCTAGGGAATGAATGCATTCTTCTGAATGATATTTGTTTATTTTACTGCTTCTTCCCTAGCTTAGCAGTTAGCTGAAAGGTTTATTTCTTCATTTAAGCCTTGAGTAATGTAGTTGGTAACGCCTTAGCACACTTATTATGTCTTAGGATTGAATGCCGGTCAAGGGCAATACACGTTTCATGTTTTTACATATTGGTAAATGTATATATTTGATCATCATTTATCCTCGTTTTAAGTGTCACTATTAGTCCCCAGCATGGGGGGTCTATCCAGACAGATTAAAACTGGGGAATCAAGGCCAAACCATTTTCCTAACGCCTCATAGTTGACTCTATCGTGGGTCAGATATTTCCGAGTTAAGATTCTACCTCTAATCTACCGTGATCCCCAATCAAATACTTTCTTGTTGAAGTGCAAAGTTGTGTGTATGTGTATGTCAGGATATGTGCGCTCATCCCTAAATGAATATGTTGTTCAATAGGATATTTGAGCCAAAGTATGAGTACCCACATATACATTTACATATTTTGGTATGATTATATGAACCAGGGAAGAAACATTAACTATAATAATGTCATATATAATATTACAATATCATCATGCTCGACATATGAACATGAACGTCATCTGAAGTAACGTATCTCATTGGCGATTATATGTATAAATGACATAGCATGTGGTTTGCAGTACAATATCATTTATTTAATCACACAGTCGATGGGTTCTCAGACTAGTGTGAAATGCCGCAAATGGATTTGCTACGGATGCATTTTGAGATTAAGATTCGATAACTTAATTGAAAGTCAACTCATTACAGACGTTTGACGGCGGTAAAGAGAAAGACCTAAACGAGAAAAGCACAGTGAGTGGTGCATTTGTGGAGTATACAGGAAACTAGAATAAAACATATTTATATTTTAAAATATATTACAAATGTGAAAAGTATAGTATGACATAATGGAGAGAGAGAGAGAAAGAGAGAGATACATTATAATGGAAAATGTAGAGAAATGAACACAAAATATAGCTCTTCAAGCCTAATAGTCAAGATTTGCATAACACTGTTAGAACCATAGGAACAAAATCGGGGTAAGAATTGAGGCTGAGACCACGGTGCCTCCTTTCGCCGTCATAATTTGAGTATGTAAAAATAATCTTGCTAAATTGCGAGAGACAACTAACTGATGCAGAGCTCTCTCTCTCTCTCTCTCTCTCTCTCTCTCTCTCTCTCTCTCTCTCTCTCTCTCTCTCTCTCTCAAGTATTACAATAGGCTCTTAACACTTCAAAATAATGATATAGATCTAAAAGCCTTAAAAGGATAAAGTAATTCTCATTACCTCTCAGAGACTTCTGAACTCCCAACGTTTTGAGCATTACTGAAAATTACTATGTGCCAAATACCTCAGATACAAATTAAGATGAGATAGAATAAGTGAATATTTTCCTTTCCATTTTGGTCATTAGTAAAGGAAAAAATCTCTCAGTCACTGGTGAAGACCATCCATCGTGCATCCAAATATCCGGTTAATTCTTGATTTATTTATATATATATATATATATATATATATATATATATATATATATATATATATATATATATATATATATATATTGCAAATGGGTGTATGCATAACAAGACGCAATGCTTACAATGCATATAAAAATTTATAAACCTAGTCTAAGCTAGCTTAACGTAACCTAACCTTAAATTACGACCGGGTAAAGATTATCCTTATTTATGTATGGAGGAATTTTATTTACTGGAGCCGAAGTCATTTGCTAATAATCATTCATAATTTTAGACAGCAAACACTTATCGTACGATCTCGTAGAGAAGAACTCTCAATAATTCATTCAACTGTATGCAATAAGGGAGGTACTGCAATAGTTCTATGACCTCAAATAAAGCCTTCTACAATTATTACAGCTGAAAATAATGCAGATGAGTTACTAATCTGTATATAGTTAGGATGTAAATTCAAAACTGCTGCCATTCATTTTCACACGTAGAACTTTGAACTGTGGATGATAACATTGCTCTGAGCTAATGAGCTTCATTAGAAATGACGTTTAGTGTCACTCATTATATAATACTTAATTTTTCTGCTTTTATAAACTTTTCATCATAGCCACCTTCACTGGGTATCTCATCAACTGTATTCTTCCCCCAATCATTTCTCCCCTTTTTTCCTGCTTTTTTCTTTTCTTTTCATCCTTTCATTTCACTTTTACAATAGCATATATATATATATATATATATATATATATATATATATATATATATATATATATATATATATATATATATATATATATATATATATATATATATATATATATATATATATATATATATATATATATATATATATATATATATATATATATATATATAGCACACACAGTTAGAGAGCACCAGCTGCCCGTTGAAATACTACGACTGAAGGTATTACGGACTTGACTAGGAGTGGATAGACAGCTACAGGTTAAGTCTTCCTTCAGGACGGTCCTTTCCCTATGCCTACATGTACACTGATTATTCTGCCGTATTTGTTACACATCTCTTACTTTCCCATTACATGTGACAAGTCACAACACTCTCATCTCATATTTTTCTTTGCTCTCTTTTTCCTCACTTTTACTATAATCATGGAAGGTTCACAGCTTATGGCCCCTAGTACCCGGCACAGAGAAATGCTAAGAATCTCCGTGGATATTGTTGACTCCACTATTGGTATGAGGGTAGACACGCCTGGTGGTAGTAATGGTTTGCCCTTAACCTTGCACCTCCTGATAGATCTGCTTCTTTCACTCTTCACTATTTTAACATTCGCGGTCTGAACTCCAATCTTTCATATGTGGGACGGCATTTGGGTACATCCCTCTCTAACCTCCTCCTTCTCTCTGAAACCCAGCTGTAAAGCCATGCTTCCCTTGACCCATTTCAAGTCTCTCACTATAACCCATATTCTTGTTTCTTTTCTAAAGGTGGGATCTATGCCTACTGCGTCACAAACACTCCTATTGCAATGCTCATGGACCTTGAATCTCCTGACTTTGATGTTCTCTGGCTGAAGCCCTATCTCTCCTCCACCACTATATTCCTTTGCTTCTGATACTCCTCTCCAAACTCCACTGACTTCGTGGCTTTCTCTGATTATCTGTCCTCTTGCCATGAGTCCTTGCTATCTTCTCACCCACATGATGAGGGTCTCTATATTGGGGACTTCAATGTACACCACACTGAGTTGCTTAATTCTTCTCACACTGATGTGGTAGGAAGTAAGGCCCTTGCTTTCTCTATTACTCACAATCTGAAGTAGATTATCAAACATCCTACGTGTGTTCCAATTGCCATGAACATGCAGCCAACACTTTTTACCTATTTATTACTTTGAATCCTTCACACTACTCATACTCTGTGCTTTCCCATCTTGGTATATCTGCCCACTTTTGTGATTTCTATCTCCTCCAGTTTTGCTCCCCCTCCATCAATTTTTCCTACTCAGCATTGCCTCTTGCACTTTGAGTGTCCCCAATGTGAAGATTTACATATCTTTCTATTCGACTTTCCATGAGATGACTACTGTTTTTTGACCCGCAACCCTGATCAGGTAGCCCTAAAAGTTGCTGAGATCATAACCTCGAGAATGGAGTAATTCATCCTCTCCTCTATGAAGACTTTTTCTCCCTCTAATCCTTTATTTGATCGTCCCTGCTCCATGGCTATTCAAGCCTGGGATCGGAAATACCGGTTGTACCAAGCCTCACCCTTTGATTTAACTCATTCTGCTTTTGTTACAGCTAGGAATTGCTGCACTGCTCAGATTTGAAGGTCTAAAGCTTCCTTCTTAAGAAAGAAAGTTGATGACCCTACCTCCTCTCCCACTTATAAATGTTTCTGGTCTTTAGCCTAAAACCTTTCCAAAACCTTCTGTAACTCAAGCTTTCCCCTTCTCATTCTTTCTGATGGTTCTATATCGTGCTATTTCACTGACAAAGATACTGTCTTTGGTTCTGATTTTTCCACCAACTCTTCCGTAGGTAATTCCAGCACACCTGTGTCTCATACTTTACCCCTTTCCAACCTTATGCTATGCTTTTGTGAAGCATTAATCAACAACAGAAATGTACTTAATGGTTTAATAAACACATATAACATCGATTTGCAGGTGGAAATTCTAAGAAAAGTCTCCCATAAATGCCTAGATAGTTGTGCACCCATTGTAACTAGAAAAATAACCCCCCTCTAAGCCCCCTGGCTAACTAATGACATCAAAGAGGCAATGCAAATAAAAAATCAAATACAAAAAGAGCTAAAAGTGAATAGATATGATATGATTCTCCATGAACGTTATAAAATAGAAAAGAAACAAGGCAGATCTCTCATTGATATAAGTAAAAAACTTTTACAAAAAACAATTTAATTACTCTAGACATGATACAGCAGTAACATGGAAAGTGATAATAGGCATGATACCGAATGGAAAGACTACTTCAGAAAGTTATGAAAATATTACGGAGTTGAAAAATAAAGTGGAAATCTTTAATACCTGTAACTATTTTGCTAACGTTGGGAAAAATACATATGAGAAAATGCAAGAAATCTTCAACTCAGTGAACATGAGTAATTGCTTAAATGACAATTCTTCCAATGTAAACACAAGAGAGTACTCCAAGAGCAATCCTGTCGATTCTGCTACCCTAATTTTTATTATAAAGAGCTTAAGAAACTCTGGCTCTTATGCCCTAGATGGTATACCATTTCAATTCATCAGAGATGCTCTACCCATGATTGTACCTTATATTCTAACTATTATAAACACTTCCATTGTTACTGAAAGGTTGTCTGGCTCTTGGAAAAATCATATGTAATACCTCTACATAAAAAGGGAGACAGAGAAGATGTCACAAACTATCGTCCCATTTCCCTGCTACCCATTTTCTCTAAAATATTAGAAGAAATTGTTTGCAAGCCGACTAATGTCATATGTAGAGACAGACTATTAGCTATTAACCAACATGGCTTCAGACCGAAATTCTCGATGGAAACTGCATTGCTCAAAGTTACTAAGAGAATTTTCAATAATATAGATAAGAAAAAATCTCTTATCTTATGTATTATTAGACTTATCAAAAGCCTTCGACAGTGTAAACCATGAAATTCTTATTAATAAATGTAGTAACCTAAATACTGCCCCGATCTGGTTTAGAGAGTATCTGTCTAATCGCAGAAAGTCTATCCGTCCTAAAAGCATTATCTCTACTCCAAAAAATTTATCATTTGGTGGGCCTGTCCTCTTCTCTATTTATATTAATGATCTACCTTGTTTCATTTCTGACTGTCTAGCTGTACAATATGCAGATGACACTTAGGTACTCCTTAGTGGTGATATTAATAATCTCCAAGAGTTAACCTTAAGAGCAGTCCTTGGCCCTATCCTCTTCTCCATTTACGTAAATTATCTAATTTGTTTCATTTCTGACTGTCTACTTGTACAATTTGCAGATGACACTCAGCTACTCCTTAGTGGTGATATTAATAATCTCCCAAAGTTAACCTTAAGAGCGGTCCTTGGCCCTATCCTCTTCTCCATTTATGTAAATGATCTATTTTGTTTCATTTCTGACTTTCTAATTGTACAATATGCAGATGACACTCAGCTACTCCATAGTGATGATATTAATAATCACCCAGAGATAACGTTAATAGCAGAATACACTCTTCCAAAAATCAAAACTTATCTTCAAGAAATTGAGCTGTCAATTTACGAAAGTAAAGCAACAATGCATGTTTATTGGTTCAAGGTACCATATAGCACAAATTCCAGAAAATACAACAACTAATTTCTGCAGCAAAATCATTACACCTAGCGAAGCAGTCAAAAATCTAGGAATTCATTTTGATAACTACATGTTGTTTGATTCCTATACTGGTTAAGTATGCAAAAAGGTTACAGGAACACTAATGTACTTATCACGTATAAAAGACAATATTGAGCTAGCACTCGAATAATGGTTGTTGAATCTCTAGCCCTAAGTCACATTTATTACTGCACAACTGTATGGGGAGCTATCAATAAGACTCAGATAAACAGAATACAGAAGCTTATTGATATTGTAGCTCGAGTTTTCCTGGGAGGAGTAAGAAAATATGACCACGTCACACCAGCCCTCAAAAAACTTGAGTGGCTGCGGGCAGAAAAGAAGGTTGCCTATGCTATTTAAGTTTTTTGTATACAAAGCTGTACACCATATGGCTATTTAATTTCAAAACAGCCAGGGATATAAGGGGAACCAACACATGACAGTAGTGAGCTCTTTATTCAGAGAACAACACAGATGCAGGTTCAAAGATGGTCACTATTAAAGGGTCGACACTCTGGAACAATATTCCAGAACATCTTTAAAATTTATCCTCCTTCACAGCATTCAAAGGCAAACTATATAGTTCTCTTTTGAATAAATAGATACTGCTCACACACTTATCAAACTTAATGATTTAATGTAATTTCCCTTAACACTAACCACTGTATATGTAAATTGATATTGCCTTCTTTGATCTCTAAGTTAAGAACTGATAATTCTCATTGAAAGGAATAGAAATATAGTGATGATGCCGATAATAGCAATCCTGTATCGGGTGTTATTATTACTACTTTGTTATTTACAATATGGTTAACATTTTATTACAGTATGATTATTGTTATTATAATTTCTATATGTATCTGTTAACACTAGGAAATTTTCATTTTCTGCATGTATTACCCTCTTACTTATTAGTTTAATTACATGTCTACTTATAAGTGTTCTCTTAGTTTTGTAAAAGAATAGCCATTGCAAAAATGGAAATATTTTGTTTTGCTTTTTTGTTCTTCATACAAGGTCCATTAGACTCTTCACTCTCTAAAGACGAACAAGGCATCCGGACCCTATGGTATCCATGCAAGGCTCCTTAAGGAGTTTGCGGATAAACTGGCTCCCTTGCTTTGCCATCTTTTTGGCCTCATTTCTTAAACAGTATCTATCCTGCTCCTTGGAAGCATGCTCTAGTTCAGTCTGTTCCAAAGAAGGGTGATCACTCTATTCCTTCAAACTACCGACCTCTTGTCCTAACCTCTGCTATTGCTAAAGAATTCGAAGCTTTGCTCAATTTATACTTCTTGAAACATCCTGAATCTAACTCACTTATCTCCCATCACCAGTACGGCTTCTGCAAGGCAAGATTCACTGGTGACTTCCTGTCCTATCTTAAACATGTATGGTAATCTTCTCTGAGGAACTATGGGGAATCCATTGTCATTGCTCTTGAATTCTCTAAGGCTATTGACAGAGTCTGGGACAAAGCTCTGTTGGCAAAACTCTCTGCTTATGTCTTTACCCCTTCTCTCTGTTCTCTGATTTCTAGTTTTCTTTCTGACCCTTTTATATTTTGTGATGGTTGGCGGCGCAGAATCTAGCTCATTCCTTGTTACCGGTGGTGCTCCACAGGGATCTGTTGTTTTACCTACTCTGTTCCTTCTTTTCATGAACGATCTTCTTCAGTCCTCATCATCCACACCTTTGCTGATGATTCCACCCTTCATTTTTCTTCTGCATTTTCTTCACAACCTTCATCTTCTACTTTTAATCACTCTTATCACGTTTTCTTCTACTCTCAACCCCAATTTGCAGAGGGTATCTGAGTGAGACATCCAAAATTTAGTTAAATTTAATGTCTCCAAGACAAAGTTTCTGGCTATCTCTATAGCTTCTCCTCCTGATAGCCCTATTGTCTTCCAAACTACTGAAATTTACCCCCTTGATTCTATTAACATAATAGGAATACAGATAGCCTCTAACTGGTCTTGGAGGAATCACATAATCCTAATTTCTAAATGTGCATCCTGTAAACTGGGGTTCTGTTTTGTTCTTGTCATTTCTTTTCCTCTTCTCAGTTACATAAAATCTAAAAAGGTCTTATCTGTCCCTACTTAGAATACTGCTCACACGTCTGGGGTGATTCTTCTTATACTTATCTCCTTGATAGGATGAACTGAAGGTAGTCAGACTCATCAATGACCCTTCTCTTACTTTTTATCTGGATATTCTTTCTCTTCGTCGTAAGGTTTCATCCCTTTTGCGGCCTCGGGTCACAGCTACTGTGTGGAAATTTGTAACCTCTCATCTGCCTCCAGACTCTGGAAATCTCTTCCTCCTTCTGTCTTCCTTAATTTTTATAAAATATCTTCCTTCAAAAAATGGATCTGTCATCAGCTCAGGGCCTAACCCTGCCATATCATGAGATCCTCAGTAATTCAACTATTCTTTGTGCCTGTCCTTTCTCTATTGTGTATCACTATCCTATTTCTGTCTTGTCCTTACCTTGTACTTTCTCTTTGTCCAAATGTTTTTCATTCTTCGGCCTGATGAGGGTATTTTTCTTGCCTCTTCCGGTGTCCCACTCATAAAAACAGTTACGGTTCTTTTCCTATGACTACATCTACACCGAATATTTTGGTGTATTTGTTGTACACCTCTTTTTTTTTTCTTATGAGTGTGACACTGGGACAGGCAAAAATTGCCCTCATCAATAAAGGCCCGGGCACGAGAAAACACCAAGATGAAGGAAAAGATAAATGTTAAGGACAAGGCAGAGATGAGGTAATGATACACAAAGAAAAACGACAGATATAAAAAATAGTCAAAGTACAGAGGACCCAGATATATGGAGGATTAGGCCCTGAGACGACGATAGGTCTGCTTTTTGAAGCAATATAGGTCATAAGAATTAGGAAAGACAGAGGGAGGAAGATAGTTCCAGAGTCTGGATGTAGATGGAAAGAAGCAGTCGCTGCACCTACCAATCTGCGAGCTACAAATCTCCGCAAAGTACCTGTGACTTCCCATTCCTTCAAATTTGACGGGTCACAACACTTCCCATTTCCGTGTTTATTTGCTTTCTCGTTTTCTTGGTGCCCGGGCCAGATGAGGCAATTTTGTTTGCTCATCCCAGTGTCTTGCACACAGAATGGTTATGTTGCATACACTCCTATATGGAGTATGTAACAATAATTATTTTTGTTGGGGGAAAAGACTAAATCTACAGAACATCCTATGTATTCATACCTGAGCTCATTCTTTAAAGTATTAAGTAAAAAAATATGTCTTTGCCATATCAAGAATAAATGAATCTACTGTCTCTAATATAGTTTCACTTATGCAAATACAAGGTTCGAACACATGTCACATAGTAAGGCATCCGAGTATCTAAACCACAGGTTCTCAGCCCAGGGTTCGCAGGAAGTTTTCCAGAGTACTAAGATGGCCTACGAAGAAGTATTTTAAACGGAGATTTATTCTAAATCGCTTATGAAGTCGATGCTACTGCTTAATAATGTCATTAAATGATTTTTTTTCTATATCCATTGCAGCAGTACCAATGCATACTGAATTAGTCTTACTATATTACAATTCCACATATGATTAATGGGGGGGGGAGGGTACGGGAAGATGGTTTTAAGCTTGGTGAGTATTTAAAACAGGAGTAAAGTTTGAAAACCCTTTTGGGGGACTCAAAGTAATGAGTCACAGGCATCCTTCTTGACAGTCTCGTTTCTTTACTGTCTTATCACGTTGTTTTAATGACTACTAGTTGCTGCCTTTTGGGAACGGAAGTGACCTTAAACAGACAGGCTGTCTTGGCATATTTTGTTTTTATTAGTCATCATTGGGTTGGGTTAGTGGTGAGGGTGGGGTTGGCTGAAAAAGGTAAACTTTCCTCGTTTTTTAATACTATAGTATACTTTATAGGCCTTCTTGGCCTCTTCCTTCCTGCGTTCATATTTTGCATTTGTCTTATCAGCCTTTTGTGCCTGGCCTCGGAAAAAATGTTCTTTGTAACACCTATCCGTTTCTGAAAACAGGAAAACCTACGTTACAATTGTAATGTATGTATTTACCTAATTGTATATACATACGGGAGAGAGAGAGAGAGAGAGAGAGAGAGAGAAAGAGAGAGGCAGGCGACCACGCTTATACTTTCGCTGGTTGAAACATGAAATTTTTGTGTTTATGTGTGTGCGTGTGTGTGTGTCGCATAACTAGCCTATAGCAGCGATGGCCGGCCGGGATTGGGCACGTGGGGGGATTGTACGGGGGGTCCCGGGAATGGGTGATATGGTTCATATTTGCGTTTCAGAGCTACTAAATACGTTCATTACGTTGTACTTTTAAGACACATTGGCCATTGGTGCTCTCGTGCTGTTATAGCTCTAGCGATAGATAGACGGTGAAAAATATTTTCCTCAAATGGAAGCATCTAAGGAGAGCGTTCATTAGGAGTTTCATGTAATTATTATTATTATTATTATTATTATTATTATTATTATTATTATTATTATTATTATTATTATTATTATTATTATTATTATTATCGTTATTATTATTATTATTATTCGTGTTTCAGGTTCATATTTTGGTTTTCTATTGATTTATGATTAGTATCCTATGTTACATAATGCTCAGAGAAATTCCTGATTAATTTTATTCTATCCATTATTCACGGCGAAAATTATTTATTTACGATTTTACAGTTTTGTTTTGTTATAATGACAAAAGGCGAGTATTTAGGAAATTGAGTTTTTATTTTTATTTTTTATTTTTTTTTAAGAGAAACCTATTCCCAAGGAAATTGGTTCTTTTGAGGTGTGGGTCCTTCTTTCATTTTCATTAACCCTTTTTTAGAGAGGATTTCTTTTAGTGGTAAATACGAATAGTATGGGGGGGGAAACACACAAACTTTTATATCCTCAAGAGTTAAGCCACATTGAGGGAGGGGATAGAAAACTTCCTCCGTGTTCCCCTGCGTGCCGTAAGAGTCGACTGAATGGGGCGGAGCGAGAGGACTGGGAATTCTCTCTGTATTTTCTCTTCCCAAAGAGTCAGAGTATTTTGTCTTGACTCAGCCATTCCCCTTTTAAGGGGAAAATGGCTCATATATATATATATATATATATATATATATATATATAATATATATATATATATATATATATATATATATATATATATATATATATATATATATATATATATATATATATATATATATATATATATATATATATATATATATATATATATATATATATATATATATTTTCCCCCTGAGGGAGGGGGTAAGAATACTTCCTCCGTGTGTCATAATAGTCGACTAAAAGGGACGGAGCAAGGTGACTGGGAATCCCTCCTCTGTATTTACTTTCCACAAAAAGTAAAAGTATATTCTTTGACTCAGCCACCCCCCTTAAAAAGGGGAATATGTCTTTGATATATATATATATATATATATATATATATATATATATATATATATATATATATATATATATATATATATATATATATATATATATATATATATATATATATATATATATAAATATATATAAAATCAGAGTTCTATTAAACAATTTTGGCGAGACTTACTCTACAAATTCTAATGTTATTGACCGTTACCTTATCTTGAAAATTTTCCCCTTTTAATGCTGTTTTTGTAAGAGTGCTTTTTGGGGGGTTTAACTTGAACTTTTTTTTTTCTTTTGATAAGGTAATGTTCAGATCTCATCTCAGCATCTCTTCATATATATATATATATATATATATATATATATATATATATATATATATATATATATATATATATATATATATATATATATATATATATATATATATATATATATATATATATATATATATATATATATATATATATATATATATATATATATATATATAAGTCGTTATATCCTAACCTCGTGATATATCAAATGGTAGTTTGCTTATTTTCTCCTTTTGTGTATCTTTCAATCCTTTTTTCCTCTTTTCATTCTATGTATTATGACATTATTAATTATTCATATTTGCTTCCCTTATTTAAAGCCTTTTTTTATATTTCATCTTCACAACTTTTATTTTTTTATTAGCCATCTAAAACTCTTTTTAAAGTCCTTATATATTTGAAAATTTTTACCGGTGAAAAGATCCTAGCCTAGAGTAATTTTCATTGAGAGAAAACTTTAAACGCTTACAGTTGATCGCAATTTCAAGTTCTGGTCTTCCTGATCCTAAATTTTCAGACATAAGCTCCAGATTGCTAGAAGCTAGAAGAAGGCGATATACTCTTCCCTGTAATAGCCTCTAGGTTATCTTGCATATAGTCATAAGTCCAGTTTTGGACGGTTATAATAGCAAGTTGGTCTAGAATATACTCCTGGATGAATTACATGATTTTTTTCCTTTTATGAGTCCTATTTCTCAAATGTTTCCAGTCAATCCAGTCTCTCAGTATATAATTATATTTCTTTTATTATTTGCAAGTTGGGTTGGTTGTTTTGCAAAAAAATATCTGTGGCTCCTCATGGAATTAAGAACTGTAACCTCGTTCCTTAGGGGATTAGAGGATGACCTTGACTGCCTCTCATAGATTTGCTGCTTTCGTCAATCTGTGGTAGTCTCCGTGGCAAAATGGTAGCGTCCGCGACTCTGAGGCGACAGGTCGAGGGTTCGCGCCCCGTCACGGACTGAGATTAGTAAGGGCATACACTCAGGGTAACGATTACATCTGCCAAAACATGTCCTTCGCAAGAAGGCAACCGTCCTAGCCCTTAAAAGAAAAGGGAGTTCGTGACGTAAAACCGAAATCAAGTCAATCTGTGGCCAAGAAAGTAGTCTCGGTTGGAGCTTCTCAGATGCCATTCTTATTCTTCCTCAGATGTAATGAACGTTTGAACCCCAGAGGTGTTCCTAGTCCCTCGTTTCAAGTGACATTTTGGAAATTAACATAAATTTGGTGAATTCATTTTGTAATTTATATCAGTAATACCAATAACGTATAGTTTTGGGGTATTTACCTGCCTCCTAACTCATTCTTCTTGCCAGATATTGCAAATACATACGCTCTGTCATTTTCCTTTCCTCGAATGCTTTAGATTTATTTCCGTAGATCTAAAATCTCGTTTCTTTTCTATTTTTTATTTTTACGAAGTGATTAGAGAATGGTATATCATTTTATTGTCCAATAGAACTTGACGATGGGCACTTATCGTGCAGCATATGAACACCACGTGATTGAGCTCTTGGAGAATATCTCAATAATGGCAACTTATGTAGAAAGTCAAGAGCATTATATACTATACTATTCATCTTCTGTCCAGTTAAAAACAATACGGGTTGTTTACACTTACATTGTTTATGTTCATTATTATCTTTGCCTTAAACAGTCCCTCGATATCAGTACATTACTACATTTTGGCTTACATAAAACCCCTCTACAACCCCCGGTGGCCTTCTCTTCTACTACCTGTATAACTCAAACTCCAAAAAGGTGTGCGCGCTATATGTGTCTTCACGTCATTGGATTTTTTATCTCCGTTGTTTTCAATTATAATATTTTGGTCGGCCTTCCTCATTGCAACGGTCCCACCTGTCACCAAACAATTACAAGCCTTCCTTTTTTCCTATTTGTTTCCTCCCCCTCCCCACTGCGGCATCAGTTTAGGGCCTTCATCTCAGCAGAAGCAAACAAATCTTCAATTTTAATGTTACCATATATATCCATGCTAGGCAACTCCATGCTACGTATTCAGATATATGGCCTAGAGAGAGAGAGAGAGAGAGAGAGAGAGAGAGAGAGAGAGAGAGAGAGAGAGAGAGAGAGAGAGGAGAGAGAGAGAGAGAGAGAGAGAGAGAATTTAACACTGCGGAACAGTATTCTGACAACTGTAACTAGGTTGCTTATATGGTTAATCCTATGCCCTAAAGACGGTTATTCGTTCAGTGTTTGTTTTGCCTACTGTACAGGGCTTCATTGTAGAATTTCAGTCAGTCAGATTGTATTCCGTTTATCATTTTCCAATGCTACTTGCAAGAATATTTTTTCTTGAAAGAAATTAGTTTTAAAAAGAGAATCCCATCAGAACAAGTAAAAGACATATAAGCATAGTTTACTAATATTCTCCTCCAAATTTACAGTTTGCATTTATATCACTGGTATCCAATGCTAGCATACAGCACTAAATGGTAAGGAAGCCCACCAGTGAAACAATACATAGAAAAAATAACGCTTTACTTCGGGTCCTAACTGGACCCCGAAGTATAGCGTTATTTTGTCATTCCTCAAAGTTAGTTTTCCATTTACACACACCTGTGGTGTAGTTGGTAGCTTCTTGCCACAGTAATTATGTGTCCTAAGTTCAAGTCCCGGTCGGGGTAAAAATTATTCATGTTTTCACATATGATAATGTGCTTATTTGATTATTATTAGTCCCAAAAGAGATTGAGATTTGAATTAAATGCGAAAACAAAACCACGAATGAGGCTGGGGGAAACTATAATGTGAACAGAGTGGCATTCAGATAGCATGCGTTCATTCCTAGTATAGCAGATATAGCTGTAAGGTCTGTGTCCCTTTTAAGACCTTCTGTGGTGTAGTTGGTAGCGCCTTGGTACAGTAATTAAGTATCTTAGGTTCAAGTCCCTGTTGGGGTAAATATTAGTCATATAATATATATATATATATATATATATATATATATATATATATATATATATATATATATATATATATATATATATATTCAGTTACATCGAGAATATGATACAGATACGTCCTATCAATTAAAGGAATTTTTTATCTTATCAACTTGAAAAAATACACTATTTACATTGAATATTGAAGATATAAAAATTGCAGTGAGAGAGAGAGAGAGAGAGAGAGAGAGGAGAGAGAGAGAGAGAGAGAGAGAGAGAGAGAGAGAGAGAGAGAGAGAGAGAGAGAGAGAGAGAGAGAGAGAGAGAGAGAGCGCTTATTGAATAGAGCACTTTTATCTGAAAGAGACCGAGTGCATAAACTTTATTAGAAAGAAAAGAGTTCAGGACTGATAGCAAATTTCAGCTTTTCAAAGACTTACAGCATTTGTTTATGAATTACTTTCAAATATGAAAAGTTTATGCATTTTCTCATTATTTTCTGTTTTTAAGAAAGTTCAATGTTCTTTTATTTTCCGACATAGATTGTGTACAATTTACTACGTGAA
>JAXCGZ010013505.1:57500-62500 GCA_037179515.1 Halocaridina rubra | reverse complement strand
AGAGAGAAGCATCAAGCTAATATCCAATCGTTTCTAAATAGAAAAAATGTGATCTTTCTCTCTCTCTCTCTCTCTCTCTCTCTCTCTCTCTCTATATATATATATATATATATATATATATATATATATATATATATATATATATATATATATATATATATATATATATATATATATATATATATATGTGTGTGTGTGTGTGTGTGTGTGTGTGTGTGTGTGTGTGTGTGTGTGTGTGCGTGCGTGCGTGCGTGCGTGCGTGCGTACGTGTGTGTGTGTGTGTGTGTGTGTGTGTGTGTGTGGTGTGTGTGTGTGTGTGTGTGTGTGTGTGTGTGTGGGGGGAGAAATAACTAAAAGAGTAATATGAAAAATGTATATAATAAAAAATTTAAAAGAAAACATTATCTTACCAAACTAATGCAAACAAAACGCTTAAACTAAAGAAAAGCTAAAAGTAAAACTTGGAATCTTTTACATATGGAAAGGGGAAAAAATAATACTTTCTTCTTCCCCAGTCAAAAAATCTCGTTTTTCTCAAGTGCCCAATTTTCCCCCAATAGAGTTCATCCTTCCATTTCATAACTATGTAATCTTGAGGCCGCTCTCTAAGACTCATCTCGCACCCCTTGGGAAGAGAGCTGGGCTTAAGCTTCAAGAAGCTACGAGTGGATGAGTTGTTTCTTCTTCTTCTTCTTCTTCTTCTTCTTCTTCTTCTTCTTCTTCTTCTTCTTCTTCTATTTTTCTTCTTGTTTCTTCTTTTTCTCCTTTTTCTTATTTTTTCTTCTTTTTTCTTTTTCCTTCTTCTTTATTCTTTTTTCTTCTTTTTTCTTATGTTTTTCTTCTTTGCTTTTAATTCCTCTTTTTCTTCTTTTATTCTTCTTTTTCTTCCTTTCTTTTTTCATTTCTTTGTCTTCTTTTTCTTTTCTTCTTTTCTTTTCTCTTCTTCTTCTTCTTCTTCTTCTTCTTCTTCTTCTTCTTCTTCTTCTTCTTCTTCTTCTTCTTCTTCTTCTTCTTCTTCTTCTTCTTCTTCTTCTTCTATGAGTTTGACACCGTGCCAGGCAAAAACTGCCCTCATCAATAAAGGCCCGGACACGAAAAAAAAAAACAAGATAAAGGAAAAGAAAAAGGTTAAGGACAAGGTAGAGATAAGGTAATGTCACACAAATGAAAACAACAGACAGAAAAAGCAGTCAAAGTACAGAGGACCCAGATATATGGAGAACAAGGCCCTGAGATGACGAAAGATCTGCTTTTTGAAGGATGAAGCTACAAATCTCCACACAGTACCTGTGAGATGAGGCCGCTTGGCGAGTGTTACGCGCCCTCGGCAATGGGGGAGGGATGCAACTCGCCAATTCATCAGAGCAGCGATGGAAGTAGGAGCAATTGAAAAGAGAAAGGGAAGATACCTTACGGCAAAGAGAGAGAAAATCCAGATTTTAAAAGTAAGAGAAGGATCATTTATGAGCCTAACTGCCTTATATTCAACCCTATCTAGGAGATAAGTATAAGAAGAAGCACCCCCAGATGTGTGAGCAATATTCTAAGCAGGGACTAATAAGACCTTTATAAATTTTAATTAGCTGTAAAGAGGAAAAGTAGTGATGAAAATGAAACAAAACCCCCAAGTTTTTGGATGAAGATTTAGAAATTTGGATTATGTGATTCCCCCAAGACAAATTTGAGGCTATATGGATGCCCAATATGTTGATAGAATTAAGAGGGTAAATTTCGTTAGTTTCGAAGACAATAGGGTTATCATGAGGAGAAGATAAAAAGAAAGCAAGAAATTATGTCTTGGAGGCATTGAATTTGACTAAATTTTGAGTGCCCCACTCAGATACTCTCTGCAAATCGTATCACTCTTTCTGTAGCAGAAAGAGTGATACGAGACTGATTAAAGGAAGATGGGGATTGTAGAAGATCATTGATGAAAAGAAGGAACAGAGTAGGTGAAAGAACAGAGCCCTGTGGAACACCACTAGTAACATCTAAATGTCGCACCATCAACTACTACAGATATAAAATGGTCAGTAAGGAAACTGGAAATCAGAGAACAGAAAGAACGGGTAAAGCCATAGGCAGGGAGTTTGGCCAACAGAGCCTTGTACCAGACTCTATCAAAAGCCTGAGAGATATCAAGGGCGACGACAAAGGATTCCCCTTAGTTCCTAAGAGAAGATGACCATACATGAGTATGATAGGACAGGAGATCACCAGTGGATCTTGCCTTGCGGAAGCTGTACTAGTGATCGGAAGTTACCACTGAGCAAAGTTTCGAAAACTTTAGCAATAGAGGAGGGTAGGGCAATAGGTCGGTAGTTTGAAGGAATAGAGAAGTCACCCTTCTTAGGAACAGGTTGAACTACAGCATGCTTCCAAGATGAAGGATAGATACTGGTTGACAGAATGAGGCAAAAAATACGGCAAAGCACGGGAGCCAGTTCATCTGCAAACTCTTTAAGGAACCTTGCAGGGATACCATCGGGACCAGATGCCTTGTTAGTCTTTAGTGAGCGAAGAACCTTATGAACTTTGTGTGAAGAAAGGATAAGGGAGGGCATAGGGTTTGAGAGGGGTAAAGATTGAGGAACAGGTGCGCTGCAATCGTTTATAGAAGAGTTGGCAGAAAAATGAGAGCCAAAGAGAGTGGTTTTGTCAGTGGGATAGCAAGCTATAGAACCATCAGAACGAATGAGAGGGGAAAAGCTAGAATTACAGAAGTTTTTGGAGAGGTGTTGGCTAAGGACCAGAAGCATGTGTCAGTGGGAGAGGAGTTAAGGTCATCAACTTTCCTTCTTATAAAGGAAGCCTTAGACCTTCGAATCTGAGCAGTACAGTGATTCCTAGCCACAATAAAAGCAAAGCGAGTGAAATAGGAAGGAGAGGCTTGGTAAGATCAGTGTGCCCGATTCCTGGCCTGGATAGCCATGGAGCAGGCACGGTCAAACCAAGGTTTAGGGGGAGAGAAAGTTTTTATAGAAGAGGGGATTTACGCCTTCATTCCAGCGAGCATGATCTCGACAACTTTTAGAGCTACCTGATCAGGATTGCGGGACCAAAAGCAGTAGTCATCCCATGAGAAGTCAAAGAGGAAGTTACGCAGATTTTCATGTTGGGTACACTCATAGTGCCAAAGGGCGGCACTGAGTAGGAGGGATTGGTGGAGGGGGAGCGAAAATGGAAGAGTTTGAGAGCATAGAGTGGTCAGATTTACCAAGATGGTAAAGCACAGAATAAGTTTAGTTTGAAGGGTTAGAAGTAAAAAATATGCCAAGAGTGTTTGCTGCATGTTCATGACGATCAGGAACACGAGTAGGATGTATGATAATTTGATCCAGATCGTGAGTAATAGAAAAAGCAAGGGCCTCGCTTCCTCCCACATTAGTGTGAGAAGAATGAAGCCACTCACTGTGGTGTACATTAAAGTCTCCAATGTAGAGAACTTCGGCATGTGGGTGAGAAGATAGCAAGGGCTCATGGCACGAGGACAGATATTCAGAGAAAGACACATACTCGGTGGAGTTTGGAGAAAAGTAGCAGAAGCAAAGGAAGATAGTGGTATTGGAGAGATAGACTTTTAGCCAGAGAACATCAAAGTCAGGAGATTCAAGGTCTATGAGCCTCGCAGTAGGAGTGTTAGTTTTGCAGTAGGCACAGACCCCACCTTTAGAACAAAAACGAGTATACAGATTATAGTGAAATATTTGAAATGGGTCAGTCAAAGCATGTACAGACAGCTGGGTTTTAGAGAGGAGGAGGAGGTTAGGGAGGAAAGTATCCAAGTGCTGTTACACAGACGAAAGATTAGAGTTCAGCCCACGAATGCTAGAATAGAAAAGAGTGAAAGAAGCAGTTCTTTTGGGAGGTGCAAGGTTAAGGGCAGAACCATTACTACCACCAGGCGTGTCTGCCCTCAGGCCAATAGTGGAGTCAACACGATCCCCGGAGCTTCTTCGCACCCCTCTATGCAGGGTACTGGGGGCCATTAGCTGTGGACCTTCCATAAATAATAACAAATGTGGGGAAAAAAGAGAGAAAAAGACACAGATGTGGGAAATGTTGTGACTTGTCAAATGTAATGGGATATTAAGAGATGTGTAATGAATACGCCAGAATATTCAGTGTAGATGTAGGCATGAGGAAAGAACCGTCCTGAAGGGTGACTCAACCTGCAAGTGTCTGACCAGTCCTAGTTGCATCCTAATACCTTCAGTCGTAGTCTTTCAACGGGCGGCTGGTGCCATGGCCAACCTACTTCTCCTTTTCCTTATCATTCGTCTTCTTCTTCTTCTCCATCTTTTTCATCTTGTTTCTTCTTTTCCTCCTTCTTCCTCTTCTTTTGAGGTGGATGTCAACCAAGAATTTTATAGACCAAATAAAACCATTGTACAAGGTTTTGCATTTGTTTATGAATTTATTTGAGGTAGCACAGTGGTTAGAGCCCTGAACTCGAAATATGACCAACCTTAGCTTGGTCCGACTTCAGGGCGTTAGGAAGGGCATCCACGCTAAATTCCTCAGCTGCAACCTGTCAGCGTCCACCCTCATTCGATTGGGGAAAAATAGTGACATATAATAAATAAAAACCTCAGTGCTCATTATAGAGATATCCTTAGTTTGTATATGCCTTTGGTAACAGTGACAGTCTCTCTCTCTCTCTCTCTCTCTCTCTCTCTCTCTCTCTCTCTCTCTCTCTCTCTCTCTCTCCTCTCTCTCTCTCTCTCTCTCAAACTGCGTCACCTCCTTATCTATTCTGCGTGACCCAGGGCCGTATATATGCAATGACCGAAAACCATTTTTCCTTTGATATGAGAGAGGATCAATTTTATATAAGTACGGCTTAGTCAATAAATTTTAAAATTCTTCTAGGTTAAACTTTTCATCTTGGGATTTTCTGTTCCTGCGTCATCGCGTTTTTAACTTTCTTTTTTTTTTTTAATTTATATTTGCTTGCTTTTTGCAGTGGACTGAGGAAAAATATATTGTTAAGGCTGTTT
>JAXCGZ010013505.1:40000-45000 GCA_037179515.1 Halocaridina rubra | reverse complement strand
CAACCAAAAGTCTATCGATTTAAATTAATCATATATTCGCGCATGGGACATGTTTTTTTGTTTTTTTTTTGCTGTTATTATTGTTCTTTTTGTTTTTGTTGTCGCTACTATCGTTGTTCTTAATGTCATTGTTGTCCTTACTTGAGTCTTCATGGTTTGGCTTTGATGAGCTTACTGGCTATACTTATTTGTTCGTTCGATTTACTATTTGTAATTGTTTCATGTCATGATCCCACTGCTGTTGTTGTTGATGTTGTTGTTCTTGTTATTTTTGTTGTTTTTGTCATAAGTGACAGCGTACAATTGCTCGTACTTTTGCCTTTGTTTCATTGTTTGTTTAATGCCGCTAATGTCATCTTTAAAGACAGCAATTAGAAGTTAATTCTTTGTTTCTCTTTTCTTCGTTTATTACTGATTTTACTCAAGCATTTGCTGCTCTCTTTAATTATTATTTTTTTCGATATTATATTATGATTTTTATCCATATATTCTCTCAAATTTATTAATTAATTTAGAAATTCCTAATCTTTTCTTATTATTATTATTATTATTATTATTATTATTATTATTATTATTATTATTATTATTATTATTATTATTATTATTATTGTTATTATTATTATTATTATTATTATTATTATTATTATTATTATTATTATTATTATTATTATTATTATTATTATTATTCTTTTTCTTTTACTTTTTCTTTTTCTTTATTTCTTTTTGTTTTTCTTTTACTTTTTCTTGTTCAACACTTACACACACACACACACACACACACACACACATACACACACCCACACCCTATTCATAAGCTGCTGTTCCCCTCACCCTGCTTTATCGACTGCCGGCACCCTAGAACCTTTTATCGCTTGAAGATTAGGCGGGTGCCGCTCACTCGTGTTTTTTCTAATCATACTGAAGCCTTGACTTGATCCCATATAAAAGCATTTGGTATGTATGTATGTATGTATGTATGTATGTATGTATGTATGTATGTATGTATGTATGTATGTATATTTTTTATGAGTGTGGCACCGGGACAGGTAGAAACTGCCCTCATCAATAAAGGCCCGGTCACGAGAAAATACCAAGACGAAGGAAAAAAAAAGGTTACGGACAAGGCAGAAATGAGGCAATGTCACACAAAGGAAAACGACAGACAGAAAAAAAAACAGTCAAAGTAAAGAGAACCCAGAGATATGGAGGACTAGGCTCTGAGATGACGATAGATCTGCTTTTTGAAGGATGAAAGGTCATAAGAATTAGGAAAGACAGAAGGAGGAAGAGAGTTCCAGAGTCTGGAGGTAGATGGAAAAAAGCAGTCGCTGCACCGACCAATCCGCAAGCTACAAATCTCCACACAGTACCTGTGAGATGAGGCCGCTTGGCGAGTGTTACGCGGCCTCGGCAGTGGGGGAGGGATGCAATTCACCAACTCATCAGAGTAGCGATGGAAGTAGTAGCGATAGAAAAGCGAAAGGGAAGATACCTTACGGCAAAGAGAGAGAGAATCCAGGTTAGAAATAAGAGAATGATCATTAATGAGTCTGACTGCCTTAGATTCAACCCTATCAAGAAGATAAGTAAAGGAAGAAGCACCCCAGATGTGTGAGCAGTATTCTAAGCCGGGACGGATAAGACCTTTATAAATTTTAAGTAACTGCAAAGAGGAAAAGTAATGACGAAAACGAAACAAAACACCCAATTTTTTGGATGAAGCTTTAGAAATTTGGATTATGTGATTCCTCCAAGACAAGTTTGAGACTATATGGATTCCTAATATGTTGATAGAGTTAAGAGGGTGAATTTCATTACTTTCGAAGACAATAGGGATATCAAGAGGAGAAGAAGATAAAGAGAAAGCCAGAAACTGTGTTTTGGAGGCACTGGTAACAGAGAAAGGGCTAGATGTTGCGCCATCAACAACTACAGATATAAAACGGTCAGTAAGAAAACTGCAAAGCAGAGAAGAGAAAAAAGGGGTAAAGCCATAGGCAGTGAGCTTGGCCAACAGGGCCTTGCGCCAGACTCTGTCAAATGCCTTAGAGATATCAAGGGCGACGACAAAGGATTCCCCATAGTTCCTCAGAAAAGATGACCATACATAAGTAAGATAGGACAGGAGATAACCAGTGGATCTTGCCTTGCAGAAGCCGTACTGGTGATCGGAGATAAGTGAGTTAGATTCAAGGCGTTTCAAGAAGTGAGAATTGAGCAAAGTTTCGAAAACTTTAGCAATAGAGGAGGGTAGGGCAATAGGTCGGTAGTTAGAAGGAATAGAGCGGGCACCCTTCTTAGGAACAGGTTGACCTACAGCATTCTTCCAAGATGAAGGATAGATACTGGTTGACAGAATGAGGCGAAAAAGACGGCAAAGCACGGGAGCCAGTTCATCTGCAAACTCCTTAAGGAACCTTGCAGGGATACCATCGGGACCAGATGCCTTGTTTGTCTTTAGCAAACTAAGAACCTTATGAACTTTGCGTGAAGAAAAGATAAGGGAGGGCATAGGGTTAAAGAGGGGTAAAGACTGAGGAACAGGTGCACTAGAATCGTTGATAGAAGAGTTGGCAGAAAAATGAGAGCCAGAGAGAGTGGCTTTGTCAGTGGGATAGCAAGCTATAGAACCATCAGAACGAATGTGAGGGGAAGAGCTTGATTTACAGAAGGTTTTGGAGAGTTTTTTGGCCAAGGACCAGAAGCATTTGTCAGTGGGAGAGGGGTTAAGGTCATCAACTTTCCTTCTTATAAATAAAGCCTTAAACCTCCGAATCTGAGCAGTACAGTGATTCTTAGCTATAATAAAAGCAGAGCGAGTTAATTCGGAAGGAGAGGATTGGTAAGATCGGTGAGCCCGATTCCTAGCCTGGATAGCCATGGAGCAGGCACGGGCAAACCAAGGCTTAGGGGAAGAGAAAGTTTTTGTAGAAGAGGGGATGTATGCCTCCATTCCCGCGGTCATGATATCGGCAACTTTTAGAGCTACCTGATCACGACTGCTGGACCGAACGCAGTAGTCATCCCATGGGAAGTCAAAGAGAAAGTTACGCAAATTTTCATGTTGGGTACGCTCGTAGTGCCAAAGGCGGCACTGAGTAGGAGGGATTGGTGGTGGGGGAGCGAAAATAGAAGAGACTGAGATCATAGAGTAGTCAGATTTACCAAGAGGGGAAAGCACAGAATAAGAGTAGTTTGAAGGGTTAGAAGTAAAAAATAGGTCAAGAGTGTTTGCAGCATGTTTGTGGCAATCAGAAACGCGAGTAGGATGTTTGATAATTTGCTCCAGATCGTGAGTAATAGAGAAAGCAAGGGCCTCGCTTCCTCCCACATCTGTGTGAGAAGAATGAAGCCACTCACTGTGGTTACATTGAAGTCTCCAATGTAGAGAACTTTGGCATGTGGGTGAGAAGATAGCAAGGACTCATGGCACGAGGACAGATATTCAAAGAAAGACGCAAACTCGTTGGAGTTTGGAGAACAGTAGCAGAAGCAAACGAGGATAGTGGTAGTGGAGAGATAGGCTTTTAGCCAGAGAACATCAAAGTCAGGGGATTCAAGGTCCATGAACCTCGCAGTAGGAGTGTTAATGTTGCAGTAGGCACAGACCCCACGTTTGGAACGAACACGAGTATACAGATTATAGTGAGAGATTTGAAATGGCTCAGTGGAGGCATGTTTAGACAGCTGGGTTTCAGATAGGAGGAGGAGGTTAGGGAGGAAAGTGCCCAAGTGCTGTTCCACAGACGAAAGATTAGAGTTCAGCCCACGAATGTTGGAATAGTGAATAGTGAAAGAAGCAGATCTATTGGGAGGTGCAAGGTTAAGGGCAGAACCATTAGTACCATCAGGCGTGTCTGCCCTCAAGCCAATAATGATGTCAATACGATCCCCGGAGATTCTTCTCACCTCTCTATGCCGGGTACTGGGGGCCATTAGCTGTGGACCTTATATAAATAATAACAAATGAGGAAAAAAGAAAGAAAAAGAGATGTGAAATGAATATGCCAGAATAGCCAGTGTAGATGTAGGCATGAGGAAAGAACCGTCCTGAAGGAAGACTCAACCTGGAACTGTCTAGACCAGTCCTAATTGCATCCTAATATCTTCAGTCGTAGTCTTACAACGGGCGGCTAGTGTCATGGCCAAACTACTAATACATAATAAGTATGTACGTATGTATGTATGTATGTATGTATGTATGTATGTATGTATGTATGTATGTATATATGTAGGTCATATGTGTGTGCATGATTCTGTCTGGTTTCTTTTGGAAATAATAACTTGTGATACATGATTCTGAGTAATATATATATATATATATATATATATATATATATATATATATATATATATATATATATATATATATATATATATATATATATATATATATATATATATATATATATAACACACACACACACACACACACACACACACAGTATCATATTTAAAAAGTCACTGGAGTCAGGGGAGATTCCAAGATGCTGGAAACAAGCAAATGTGATACCTATCTTCAAAAAGGGAAGGAGGGATACGGCTCTGAACTATAGACCAGTTTCCTTGACCAGCATAGTTTGCAAAGTTATGGAGAAACTACTAAGGAAACATATCTCTCTTCACTTGGAATCCTTCAACTTTTTGTCAGTGAGGCAACATGGCTTCAGAGAAGGTAGATCAACAGTAACAAACTTATTAGAATTTTATGATGAGGTAAGCCGAATCTTACAGGAAAGAGAGGGCTGGGCAGATTGCATATTCCTAGACTTCCAGAAAGCGTTTGACACTGTTCCACATGGAAGACTTATTAGGAAGCTGCAATCAATGGCTAGAATAGGTGGAAATGTTTTAGAATGAATAAAAACTTACTTAGAAGGAAGGGAACAGAGGGTTAGAGTAAGACACTCAGTGTCTGAATGGAGAAGAGTTAGTAGTGGAGTTCCACAGGGTTCAGTTTTAGGGCCACTTTTGTTCCTTGTATATGTAAATGACCTTCC
>JAXCGZ010013505.1:27500-35000 GCA_037179515.1 Halocaridina rubra | reverse complement strand
CTCTCGTATTTACTTTCTTCACAATCTTTGCATCATCTGCAAACATATTCATTAATGAATTTACAGACTCTGTTAGTCATATACATATACAAGGAACAAAAGTGGCCCTAAAACTGAACCCTGTGGAACTCCACTACTAACTCTTCTCCATTCAGACACTGAGTGTCTTACTCTAACCCTCTGTTCCCTTCCTTCTAAGTAAGTTTTTATCCATTCCAAGATATTTCCACCTATTCTAGCCATTGCTTGCAGCTTCCAAATAAGTCTCCCATGTGGAACAGTGTCAAACGCTTTCTGGAAGTCAAGGAATATGCAATCTGCCCAGCCCTCTCTTTCCTGTAAGATTCGGCTTACATCATCATAAAATTCTAATAAGTTTGTTACTGTTGATCTACCTTCTCTGAAGCCATGTTGCCTCACTGACAAAATGTTGAAGGATTCCAAGTGAAGAGAAATATGTTTCCTTAGTAGTTTCTCCATAACTTTGCAAACTATGCTGGTCAAGGAAACTGGTCTATAGTTCAGAGCCGTATCCCTCCTTCCCTTTTTGAAGATAGGTATCACATTTGCTTGTTTCCAGCATCTTGGAATCTCCCCTGACTCCAGTGACTTTTTAAATATGATACTTAGTGCCACTGATATTGAGTTTGCGCATTTTTTAAGCACATGAGGGGATATGTCATCAGGACCTGTAGCTTTATGAACATCTAAATCCCTCAGCGCTTTGCATACCTCTGTGACTGTAAGGTTGATGTTCTCTAATACCGGCCCTTGAGCTTCTATCTCTGCAATCTGAGGGGGTGGGGTATTTTCTACAGTAAATACTGACTTAAACTCCTTGTTCAATTCTTTGCAGATCTCTTCATCCGTCTCAGTGATGCTTCCATCCACTCTCTTTAGCCTTAAAATCTGTTCTTTTACCTACAGTTTTCCTCTGATAAAGCTGTGGAAAAGCTTGGGATTTACTTTAGCCTTCATGGTGATGTCCCTCTCATAGTCTCTCTCTGCCTCTCTCCTTTTACTTACGTAGTCATTTCTTGCTCTTTTGTAGGTTTGCCAGGCATTTATATTTTTTCTCCTCCTATACCTTTTCCAGCATTTGTCTCTCCACTCCTTAGCTCTTTTACACTCATAATCGAACCATTTCTCTAAGGCATGAATTACACCTACTTTGGTGACAGGTATGCAGCAATCTACTATCTTCCCATATTTCTCACAAAAGATGTCATACATTTCTTGTGTGTTTTTACCTAATTGTATTTACCTAATTGTGTTTACGGGAAAGAGCCCAAAGCTCGTATCTTCCCGTCTCCTGATAGGCTCCATTTTATACTTAGTGATACTTATCATACCTGTCCTTAAAACTATGGATTGAGATACCATTAACTACCTCCTCGCTTAGCGAATTCAAATTATCAACTACTCTTACACTGAAAAAGTATTTCCTTACATCCTGCAAAGAAGTTTTCTTACGAAACTTCAAACTATGACCTCTAGTTCTAGAGCCAGCCATATCAAAATATTGATCCCTATCCACTCTATCATAACCATGAAGGAATTTAAAGACTGTCACCATATCCCCCCTCAATCTTATAGCTTCGAGTGATGGTAAGTCTAATTCCCTCAGCCTCTCATCATAACTGAGATTGCGTATTTCTGGCACCAGTTTCGTGGCATGTCTCTGAACTTTTTCAAGCTTAGCTATGTGCTTTTTCAAGTGCGGATTCCAAAAGGGGGCTGCATATTCCAGTTTTGGCCTCACATAGGTTACATAAATATTTCTGAACATTTCATTGTCCATGTGCCTGAAGGCTACCCTTACATTTGATAAGAATGCATATGCTGCCCTTACTATGCCATTTATATGCATTTCTGGAGACAAATCCGCCAATATGTTTACTCCCAGATCTCTCTCATTTTCTGTCTCTTGAAGTTGTACTCCAGCCACCAAGTAGTCAAGCTTGGGCCTTCTTGCACTTGTACCCATTCTCATTACCTTACATTTTGAAGTATTGAATTTCATTAGCCACTTTTCTGACCACTCATGCAGATTATTTAGATCCTCCTGAAGTTCTCGTTTTTTACTTTCTTCACAATCTTTGCATCATCTGCAAACATATTCATGAATGAATTTACAGACTCTGGTAGGTCATTTACATATACAAGGGACAAAAGTGGCCCTAAAAATGAACCCTGTGGAACTCCACTACTAACTCTTCTCCATTCAGACACTGAGTGTCTTACTCTAACCCTCTGTTCCCATCTTTCTATGTAAGATTTTATCCATTCCAAGACATTTCCACCTATTCTAGCCATTGCTTTCAGCTTCCTAATAAGTCTCCCATGTGGAACAGTGTCAAACGCTTTCTGGAAGTCTAGGAATATGCAATCTGCCCAGCCCTCTCTTTTCTGTAAGATTCGGCTTACATCATCATAAAATTCTAATAAGTTTGTTACTGTTGAGCTATCTTCTCTGAAGCCATGTTGCCTCGCTGACAAAAAGTTGAAGGATTTCAAGTGAAGAGAAATATGTTTCCTTAGTAGTTTCTCCATAACTTTGCAAACTATGCTGGTCAAGGAAACTGGTCTATAGTTGAGAGCCGTATTCCTCCTTCCCTTTTTGAAGATAGGTATCACATTTGCTTGTTTCCAGCATCTTGGAATCTCCCCTGACTCCAGTGCTTTTTAAATATGATACTTAGTGCCACTGATATTGAGTTTGCGCATTTTTTAAGTACATGAGGGGATATGTCATCAGGACCTGTAGCTTTATGAACATCTAAATCCCTCAGCGCTTTGCATACCTCTGTGGCTGTAAGGTTGATGTTCTCTAATACCGGCCCTTGAGCTTCTATCTCTGCAATCTGAGGGGGTGGGGTATTTTCTACTGTAAATACTGACTGAAACTCTTTGTTCAATTCTTTGCAGATCTCTTCATCCGTCTCAGTGATGCTTCCATCCACTCTCTTTAGCCTAAAAACCTTTTCTTTTACCTTCAGTTTTCCTCTGATAAAGCTGTGGAAAAGCTTTAGATTTTATTTAGCCTTCATGGTGATGTCCCTCTCATAGTCTCTCTCTGCCTCTCTCCTTTTACTTAGGTAGTCATTTCTTGCTCTTTTGTAGGTTTGCCAGGCATTTATGTTTTTTCTCCTCCTATACCTTTTCTATCATTTGTCTCTCCACTCCTTAGCTCTTTTACACTCATTATAGAACCATTTCTCTCTGGCATGAATTACATCTACTTTGGTGACAGGTATGCAGCAATCTACTATCTTCCCATATTTCTCACTAAAGATGTCATACATTTCTTGTACAGATTTGTTGTAAAATAAGGTTCTTCAGTCAATAACTGCAAAAAGCTCATTCATTTTGATGTAATCTGTGTGTGTATGTATGTGTGTGTGTGTGTGTAAGTGTGTGTGTGTGTGTGTGTGTGTGTGTGTGTGTGTGTGTGTGTGTGTGTGTGTGTGTGTGTGTGTGTGTGTGTGTGTGTGTGTGCGTTCCTTATGCATTTCTCTCTCTATTAGTTGCCAAGATTACCCTCCAAATTCTGGGAGCCATTCCTACGCAAAATCGAATTCCTTCTGTTTAAAGTTAATCATTAAATCAATTCTATTAAGCTGTCAGGAAGTTTTAATACGAACATTTCAGTGGGATGTCTCGTCACGGTATATTTATTATTATTTTTATTATTTTCACTTTTATTATTATTAATAATAGTGTCTGTGTTTTGCTATTATTATTATTATATTATTATTATTATTATTATTATTATTATTATTATTATTATTATTATTATTATTATCAACATCATATTATTATTATTATTATTATTATTATTATTATTATTATTATTATTATTATTATTATTATTATAATTATTATTATTATTATTATTATTATTATTATTATTATTATTATTATTATTATTATTATTATTATTATTATTATTTTTATTATTTTTATTACTATAATATTATTTGTACTGTAAGTATTATTATGCTATTATAATTATTATTATTATTATTATTATTATTATTATTATGTATTTGGATTAGACTGATGGATAGATGGATAGTGGTATATGGTTAGTAAATATTCAAACACATACAAACTAGCAGATTGATAGATAGATAGATAGATAGATAGATAGATAGATAGATAGATAGATAGATAGATAGATAGATAGATAGATATAGAATAAAAACAATTATTGTCTCAGAAATCTACTTTTAGTCCTAGAAAATGGATGATAATTATTTTTATTATATTATCTATATAACTCGGTCAAAATAAATTAAAGGAAAGGAAACTTTAATTTTTTGCTCAATGTTCTCATATAGGTATCTTTTGATATTTATGATATGATTGCTATAATTTGAGAATTAACTCATCATATAAGTTTTTGATTGAATTTTAATTGATTCCTCAGGCTATGAATCTCTCTCTCTCTCTCTCTCTCTCTCTCTCTCTCTCTCTCTCTCTCTCTCTCTCTCTCTCTCTCTCTCTCTCTTATTTGAATACCTAATGTACTTTGGAAATAAAGGTTTATTATTATTATTATTATTATTATTATTATTATTATTATTATTATTATTATTATTATTATTATTATTATTATTATTATCTCTCTCTCTCTCTCTCTCTCTCTCTCTCTCTCTCTCTCTCTCTCTCTCTCTCTCTCTCTCTCTCTCTCTCTCTCTCTCTCTCTCTCTCTCGGCAGTGTTTTTCCTGTAAATGAGTAACTTGTCACTTATTGAGGACGCTGGAGACCCTTCACCCATTGGCGACACGACCCATTGACTATGGACACCATTCGCCGGCCACAATATTGTCCTCCAGCTGAGGACACTGCCCACACAATGCGAGCATTTTTCGGATACCGCAGACTTATATCCAACGCAAACTATCCAGTGACCGCAGATATTACTGAACTCCAATTGAGGACACTTTTCATTAGGTGCAAGCACTATGCATGGACCGCAGACAGCTAACTGGGGACACTCTCCACTTGCTGCCGACAGTAATCACTGACCGTAGATCGCTGACTAAAGACACTGTTTATTAACCGCAGACCGCTGACTGAGGACACTGTCCACCTACTGCAGCCACTGCTCATTGACCGCAGACAGCTGACTAAGGACGCTGTCCACTTACTGTGAACTCTTTTCACTAACTGCAGACTACTGACTGAGGACACTGTCCACTTATTGCGGACACCGTTCATCGACAGTATTCCGCTGACTGAGGACACTGTCCACTTACGACGCATTCCATTGACTGGCATATTCCACAGTCCACTTACCACTGTGTACTGTCCAATATCCACGAATACCGTTCACTGTCTGAAAAAAACTGTCTTATAACTGCAGATACATATTGCTGATGCTTGAGAGTTTTCTGAGACAGAAACACATTGCATTAATCCAAAAGACTGTCCTCTGATTGCAGATACTCATCGCTGATGGCTGACTGCTTTTTACTAATCGAAACATATTGCATCAATCACAGAGACTGTCCTCTTACCCCAGTCACTGTTCTTTGGACAAAGGCACTCTCCAGTGACTGTGAAAATTGGTCATTGACCAGGAAGACTCTCCCATTGAATATCTTAACGTCAGGGTTTAGTTTTGTCTTCAGTAAAGATATTGTCTCTTTAGTCCTCTGTATATACTTATTTGAATTTTTATTTACTCATCACTTAAATAATTTCTTGCATTATTATTTATTATTATATACTTTATTAATCTTAAAGCTATGAGAAAAAGAAAAGCTCTCTTGAGTTTCATAGTTGTTGTCTGTGTCACCAAATGTTGGTGAAAAAGTTTCTACTGTGAGATTGTCTTCAGTGCATAGGGTACGGATTACTGACTAAGAGTGAATCATCTTTAAAGCTCAATTTTTTCTCTCTCTCTCTCTCTCTCTCTCTCTCTCGAAGAAGAAGAAGAAGAAGAAGAAGAAGAAGAAGAAGAAGAAGAAGAGAGAAGAAGAAGAAGAAGAAGAAGAAGAAGAAGAAGAAGAAGAAGAAGAAGAAGAAGAAGACACTTTGAACATTAGATTATCTTAAAAAAATGCATTTTTTAAATATACAGACATTCATCACGCTATCATTTCTGGTGTAGGTATAAACAAAAGAGCTTATATAAATAATAGCTAAAGCACACACACACATACACACAGTTATGCAACATGCACATTACACATTTAGACATGCATTACACATTTAAGCATGCTTTACCACCTGCTCGTGCATGACGTAAGATAAAAAGAGAACATTATCTTCATTTTAAGGTGTTTGACTTGAAAAGTGTTAAAGTTAATGAGAGCAATTAACTGCTAACATTATAAACGTATTTTACCTGGTTTTTCGATGTTTTTATTATTACTATTATTATTATTATTATTATTATTATTATTAAAGTAGACCAGGATTCCATATATATATATATATATATATATATATATATATATATATATATATATATATATATATATATATTTACTTATTTATTTATGTATATATGTATATATTATCAAATAAGCACATTACATATGTGAAAACATGAATCATTTTTTTACCCCGACCCGGACTCGAACCTAGGACTTTTGATTACTAAGTCAAGGCGCTACCACTACACCACAGAAGGTTAAAAGGAATTCAACCTTATAGCTTATATCTGCTATACTTAGGAATGAACGCATTCTAACTGAATGCCACTATGTTCATATTACAGATTCCCCAACCTCACTCGTGGCTTCATTTTATCATTTAATTCAATTCCCAATCTCGTTCCGGCCATAAAGTTATCAAATAAGCACATTACATATGTGAAAACATGAATCATTTTTTTTACCCCGACCGGGACTCGAACCTAGGACTTATGATTACTAAGTCAAGGCGCTACCACTACACCACAGAAGGTTAAAAGGAATCCAACCTTATAGCTTATATCTGCTATACTTAGGAATGAACGCATTCTGACTGAATGCCACTATGTTCATATTACAGATTCCCCAACCTCACTTGTGGCATCATTTTAGCATTTAATTCAATTCCCAATCTCATTCGGGCCATGAAATTATCAAATAAGCACATTACATATGTGAAAACATGAATCATTTTTTTTTTAATCCGACCGGGACTCGAACCTAGGACTTATGATTACTAAGTCAAGGCGCTACCACTACACCACAGAAGGTTAAAAGGAATCCAACCTTATAGCTTATATCTGCTATACTTAGGAATGAACGCATTCTAACTGTATGCCACTATGTTCATATTACAGATTCCCCAACCTCACTCGTGGCTTCATTTTATCATTTAATTCAATTCCCAATCTCATTCGGGCCATGAAATTATCAAATAAGCACATTACATATGTGAAAACATGAATCATTTTTTTAACCCGACCGGGACTCGAACCTAGGACTTATGATTACTAAGTCAAGGCGCTACCACTACACCACAGAAGGTTAAAAGGAATCCAACCTTATAGCTCA
>JAXCGZ010013505.1:17500-22500 GCA_037179515.1 Halocaridina rubra | reverse complement strand
CGACCTCATGAATGCGAAGCCAGCGCGTTACCACTGTACTAGGCAGATATAGTAGCAATTACAGAGACTAAGTTGAGTGAGGACATAAACAGTGTCACAGTTTTTCCTAAGGGCTTCAGAATACTAAGGGTTGAAAGATCTGAGAGGACTGGTGAAGGGATTGCACTGCTCATAAGTGAAAGGATTCAAGTTGAAGAAATAAACTTGGCTATAGAAAGTGAGTTCAAGGAATTTCTTGTTGCTCGCATAAATACTGGGTCAGAGAGCATTATAATAACTGTTGTATACAACCCACCAAGGAACCAAAATAGGCTAGAAGTTTATGAGGAAAGTTATATAGATACTGTTGAAGTTATAAACTTAGTTGTTAACATGGCACGGGAAAAAAATGTAGGATTTTGATTATGGGAGACTTTAATCATAAAGAGATAGATTGGATAAATCTTGACCCACACAGTGGTGAGGACTCATTCGGGGCAAGATTCCTAGATTGCATACAAGGGAATTTCCTACACCAACATGTAATGGAACCAACAAGGGCCAGGGGTGGGGATGAGCCATCACTACTTGATCTAGTGTTCACAGATAATGTGTTGGATATAGAAAAAATTGAGTATGAACCACCAATTGGAAAGAGTGACCACTGTGTGTTGTTGATGGAGTATATCATTGAAGATATTCTGCCTGAGAGTAGAGGCACTGAGGACATGAGAAGGAACTATCAGAAAGGAGATTACATCAAAATGAATGAGCTTTTTGCAGTTATTGACTGGAGAACCTTATTTTACAACAAATCTGTACAAGACATGTATGACATCTTTTGTGAGAAATATGGGAAGATAGTAGATTGCTGCATACCTGTCACCAAAGTAGGTGTAATTCATGCCAGAGAGAAATGGTTCGATAATGGGTGTAAAAGAGCTAAGGAGTGGAGAGACAAATGCTGGAAAAGGTATAGGAGGAGAAAAAACATAAATGCCTGGCAAACCTACAAAAGAGCAAGAAATGACTACCTGAGTAAAAGGAGAGAGGCAGAGAGAGACTATGAGAGGGATATCACCAGGAAGGCTAAAGAAATTCCCAAGCTTTTCCACAGCTTTATCAGAGGAAAACTGAAGGTAAAAGAACAGGTTTTAAGGCTAAAGAGAGCGGATGGAAGCATCACTGAGACGGATGAAGAGATCTGCAAAGAATTGAACAAGGAGTTTCAGTCAGTATTTACAGTAGAAAATACCCCACCCCCTCAGATTGCAGTGATAGAAGCTCAAGGGCCGGTATTAGAGAACATCAACCTTACAGCCAAAGAGGTATGCAATGCGCTGATGGATTTAGATGTTCATAAAGCTACAGGTCCTGATGACATATCCCCTCATGTGCTTAAAAAATGCGCAAACTCAATATCAGTGGCACTAAGTATCATATTTAAAAAGTCACTGGAGTCAGGGGAGATTCCAAGATGCTGGAAACAAGCAAATGTGATACCTATCTTCAAAAAGGGAAGGAGGGATACGGCTCTGAACTATAGACCAGTTTCCTTGACCAGCATAGTTTGCAAAGTTATGGAGAAACTACTAAGGAAACATATCTCTCTTCACTTGGAATCCTTCAACTTTTTGTCAGTGAGGCAACATGGCTTCAGAGAAGGTAGATCAACAGTAACAAACTTATTAGAATTTTATGATGAGGTAAGCCGAATCTTACAGGAAAGAGAGTGCTGGGCAGATTGCATATTCCTAGACTTCCAGAAAGCGTTTGACACTGTTCCACATAGGAGACTTATTAGGAAGCTGCAATCAATGGCTAGAATAGGTGGAAGTGTTTTAGAATGGATAAAAACTTACTTAGAAGGAAGGGAACAGAGGGTTAGAGTAAGACACTCAGTGTCTGAATGGAGAAGAGTTAGTAGTGGAGTTCCACAGGGTTCAGTTTTAGGGCCACTTTTGTTCCTTGTATATGTAAATGACCTACCAGAGTCTGTAAATTCATTCATGAATATGTTTGCAGATGATGCAAAGATTGTGAAGAAAGTAAAAAACGAGAACAATGGTAGAGAACTTCAGGAGGATCTAAATAATCTGCATGAGTGGTCAGAAAAGTGGCTAATGAAATTCAATACTTCAAAATGTAAGGTGATGAGAATGGGTACAAGTGCAAGAAGGCCCAAGCTTGACTACTCGGTGGCTGGAGTACAACTTCAAGAGACAGAAAATGAGAGAGATCTAGGAGTAAACATACTGGCAGATTTGTCTCCAGAAATACATATAAATGGCATAGTAAGGGCAGCATATGCATTCTTATCAAATGTAAGGGTAGCCTTCAGGCACATGGACAAGGAAATGTTCAGAAATATTTATGTAACCTATGTGAGGCCAAAACTCGAATATGCAGCCCCCTTTTGGAATCCGCACTTGAAAAAGAACATAGCTAAGCTTGAAAAAGTTCAAAGACATGCCACGAAACTGGTGCCAGATATACGTAATCTCAGTTATGATGAGAGGCTGAGGGAATTAGACTTACCATCACTCGAAGCTAGAAGAGTGAGGGGGGATATGGTGACAGTCTTTAAATTCCTTCATGGTTATGATAGAGTGGATAGGGATCGATATTTTGATATGGCTGGCTCTAGAACTAGAGGTCTAAGTTTGAAGCTTCGTAAGAAAACTTCTTTGCAGGATGTAAGGAAATACTTTTTCAGTGTAAGAGTAGTTGATAATTGGAATTGGCTAAGCGAGGAGGTAGTTAATGCTATCTCAATCCATAGTTTTAAGGACAGGTATGATAAGTATCACTAAGTATAAAATGGAACCGATGAGGAGACGGGAAGATACGAGCTTTAGGCTCTTTCCCGTAAACACAATTAGGTAATCACATTTAGGTAATCACACACACACACTATTAAGATTTATTGCTTTAGGGTTTGATATGAATGGTACGAATATAAGTCAAGTCATCATACTCTGAAACATTAATATTTTACAAATACCAATAAGCTTAAATCTTTTAAAAAAAATGAGAGAGAGAGAGGAGAGAGAGAGAGAGAGAGAGAGAGAGAGAGAGAGAGAGAGAGAGAGAGAGAGAGAGAGAGAGAGAGAGAGAGAGAGAGAGAATGACTTTTAAGACGTTTACTGTAAATACCAAAGGATTAGTTAATTAAACATTAGGTGTGTGTGTGGTGTGAGAGAGAGAGAGAGAGAGAGAGAGAGAGAGAGAGAGAGAGAGAGAGAGAGAGAGAGAGAGAGAGAGAGAGAGAGAGAGAGAGAGATGAGAGAGAGAGAGAGAGAGAGGAGAGAGGACTTAAGACCTTTCCTTATATAGTAAATGGTTAGAGAGTATTAAAAAGTACTAAAACTAAAACAAGAGAGAAGAGATAAATGGATAGATAGATAGATAGATAGATAGATAGATTAGAGAGAGAGAGAGAGAGAGAGAGAGAGAGAGAGAGAGAGAGAGAGAGAGAGAGAGAGAGAGAGAGAGAGAATTTTACTGCCATATTTCCTTTCCATTTATTTGTTACAAAAAAGTATAAATGTAAGTAATAAACATTTCGTATCTAATATAATTTACTGATTTAAAAACACGTATTTTTTTTTTTTTGCATAGAGATTTAGTGGTGCCTATATTATGTATAGCGTATATAAATGTAATTTTTTTTCGTGTATCTCTATATGCAAGTTTAGGATTTAGATCCTATAGACAATTATTAGATATTAAAGCCTATATCCGTATTTTGGGAATAGATCTTGATTTGTAGTAATTGCTTATAAATATGTATTTACAAATTTTGCGTATAGTTTTTTACAAGTAATTTTGGATATAGAATTCTGTATGCAATTACTGGATAGATATCAATAAACAGACATTCAATATATAATATTATATTCCATTATTGATTAAAACTCTTATAGGTAAATTTTTCATAGACTCTTATAAGAAAATTTTAGGTATAATCCTCTATATGCAAATACTACGTTTGTAATTCTACATATTATTTCTTGTTAGAGATCTCTGCGTGTAAATTATATGGTGAGAGCTCTCAATAAACCAATATACCAAGTTTTGTGTTCAGAACTTACGCACATGAGCTCCCTCTTCACACAGACGTCTGTATGCAAATAATGCATGTAGACTTCCATACGCAATAATGGTTTATTAAGCCTTCTATCTGCTGGTTTTGCAAATAGAACTCTCTAAACTTTATATGTTTAAAACTCTATATGCATATTTTGCGTAGAGAACGGTATTCAAAAAAATTGCTAATATAGCTCTCTATATGCGGACTTTGCAAATAGTCATCTAAACTTTGTACTTCTAAAATTCTATTTTGCATATAGACTTCTATACACAAAAACTGCTTTTGAACTTTTTATATGCAAAGTTTGCATATAAATCTCTCAGGGCGCAAGATTTGCATAGGGAGATCTCAATATGCGAGTTTTAAATATATAATTCTTTGTATGCAAGTTTTGCATACAGAGCTCGATAGCTCAAGCTGTCCGCTGATATTCTTTATACATGACTAATAAAACCTAACCTTTGGTGCCAACAAGCAATTTCTGGCGATTCTAACCAGTAATATTACTTCGTGCAAAAAATGAAATGTTAGCAATGCAAGTGTTTATCAACATGGAGTAAGGAAGTCTTGTAAATTGTTGGGAATTTAACCCACGATAGTCATTAATTTACAACGTAAACATCTTCCATAATGCATCGTTCAGTTTCGTATTCATGATTACTTACTGAGGTTGAAGAACAGCTCGTCGTTTGAACAAATTCTTGAGAAATGCAACGTAAGGGCAGTGCAAGACTACTATGATGATAATACCTAGTGCCTGGGCACCTAAGGTCCACCCTAGAGACATGGCTAGTTCTAGTTCGGCAGCCTGTGGGTCGTATTCGGGCATGACCAGATATTTGTCCATTTTACTATAATAACACCAGAATCGACGTCCCGGTACCCCGAATTCGTCGAAGAAAGTGGTACAGTTCACCTCGGGTGGATA
>JAXCGZ010013505.1:0-12500 GCA_037179515.1 Halocaridina rubra | reverse complement strand
CCTAGATCTCTCTCATTTTCTGTCTCTTGAAGTTGTACTCCAGCCACCGAGTAGTCAAGCTTGGGCCTTCTTGCACTTGTACCCATTCTCATCACCTTACATTTTGAAGTTTTGAATTTCATTAGCCACTTTTCTGACCACTCATGCAGATTATTTAGATCCTCCTGAAGTTCTCTACCATTGTTCTCGTTTTTTACTTTCTTCACAATCTTTGCATCATCTGCAAACATATTCATGAATGAATTTACAGACTCTGGTAGGTCATTTACATATACAAGGAACAAAAGTGGCCCTAAAACTGAACCCTGTGGAACTCCACTACTAACTCTTCTCCATTCAGACACTGAGTGTCTTACTCTAACCCTCTGTTCCCTTCCTTCTAAGTAAGTTTTTATCCATTCTAAAACATTTCCACCTATTCTAGCCATTGATTGCAGCTTCCTAATAAGTCTCCCATGTGGAACAGTGTCAAACGCTTTCTGGAAGTCTAGGAATATGCAATCTGCCCAGCCCTCTCTTTCCTGTAAGATTTGGCTTACCTCATCATAAAATTCTAATAAGTTTGTTACTGTTGATCTACCTTCTCTGAAGCCATGTTGCCTCACTAACAAAAAGTTGAAGGATTCCAAGTGAAGAGAGATATGTTTCCTTAGTAGTTTCTCCATAACTTTGCAAACTATGCTGGTCAAGGAAACTGGTCTATAGTTCAGAGCCGTATCCCTCCTTCCCTTTTTGAAGATAGGTATCACATTTGCTTGTTTCCAGCATCTTGGAATCTCCCCCGACTCCAGTGACTCCTTAAATATGATACTTAGTGCCACTGATATTGTGTTTGCGCATTTTTTAAGCACATGAGGGGATATGTCATCAGGACCTGTAGCTTTATGAACATGTGATTACCTAATTGGCATTACCTAATTGTGTTTACGGGAAAGAGCCCAAAGTTCGTATCTTCCCGTCTCCTGATCGCTTCCATTTTATACTTAGTGATACTTATCATCCCTGTCCTTAAAACTATGGATTGAGATAGCATTAACTACCTCCTCGCTTAGCGAATTTCAATTATCAACTACTCTTACACTGAAAAAGTATTTCCTTAAATCCTGCAAAGAATTTTTCTTACGAAGCTTCAAACTATGACCTCTAGTTCTAGAGCCTGCCATATCAAAATATCGATCCCTATCCACTCTATCATAACCATGAAGGAATTTAAAGACTGTCACCATATCTCCCCTCAATCTTCTAGCTTCGAGTGATGGTAAGTCTAATTCTCGCAGCCTCTCATCATAACTAAGATTACGCATATCTGGCACCAGTTTCGTGGCATGTCTTTGACCTTTGTCAAGCTTAGCTATGTTCTTTTTCAAATGTGGATTCCAAAAGGGGGCTGCATATTCGAGTTTTGGCCTCACATAAGTTACATAAATATTTCTGAACATTTCCTTGTTCATGTGCCTGAAGGCTACCATTACATTTGATAAGAATGCATATGCTGCCCTTACTATGCCATTTATATGTATTTCTACAGACAAATCTGCCAGTATGTTTACTCCTAGATCTCTCTCATTTTCTGTCTCTTGAAGTTGTACTCCAGCCACCGAGTAGTCAAGCTTGGGCCTTCTTGCACTTGTACCCATTCTCATTACCTTACATTTTGAAGTATTGAATTTCATTAGCCACTTTTCTGACCACTCATGCAGATTATTTAGATCCTCCTGAAGTTCTCTACCATTGTTCTCGTTTTTTACTTTCTTCACAATCTTTGCATCATCTGCAAACATATTCATGAATGAATTTACAGACTCTGGTAGGTCATTTACATATACAAGGAACAAAAGTGGCCCTAAAACTGAACCCTGTGGAACTCCACTACTAACTCTTCTCCATTCAGGCACTGAGTGTCTTACTCTAACCCTCTGTTCCCTTCCTTCTAAGTATGTTTTTATTCATTCCAAGACATTTCCACCTATTCTGGCCATTGCTTGCAGCTTCCTAATAAGGCTTCCATGTGGAACAGTGTCAAACGCTTTCTGGAAGTCTAGGAATATGCAAACTGCCCAGCCCTCTTTCCTGTAAGATTCGGCTTACATCATCATAAAATTCTAATAAGTTTGTTACTGTTGATCTACCTTCTCTGAAGCCATGTTGCCTCACTGACAAAAAGTTGAAGGATTCCAAGTGAAGAGAGATATGTTTCCTTAGTAGTTTCTCCATAACTTTGCAAACTATGCTGGTCAAGGAAACTGGTCTATTGTTCAGAGCCGTATCCCTCCTTCCCTTTTTGAAGATAGGTATCACATTTGCTTGTTTCCAGCATCTTGGCATCTCCCCTGACTCCAGTGACTTTTTAAATATGATACTTAGTGCCACTGATATTGAGTTTGCACATTTTTTAAGTACATGAGGGGATATGTCATCAGGACCTGTAGCTTTATGAACATCTAACTCCATCAGCGCCTTGCATACCTCTTTGGCTGTAAGGTTAATTTTCTCTAATACCGGCCCTTGAGCTTCTATCTCTGCAATCTCAGGGGGTGGGGTATTTTCTACTGTAAATACTGACTGAAACTCTTTGTTCAATTCTTTGCAGATCTCTTCATCCGTCTCATTGATGCTTCCATCCTCTCTCTTAAGCCTTAAAACCTGTTCTTTTACCTTCAGTTTTCCTCTGATAAAGCTGTGGAAAAGCTTGGGATTTTTTTATCCTTCCTGGTGATGTCCCTCTCATAGTCTCTCTCTGCCTCTCTTCTTTTACTTAGGTAGTCATTTCTTGCTCTTTTGTAGGTTTGCCAGGCATTTATGTTTTTTCTCCTCCTATACATTTTCCAGCAATTGTCTCTCCACTCCTTAGCTCTTTTACACTCATTATCAAACCATTTCTCTCTGGAATGAATTACACCTACTTTGGTGAAAGGTATGCAGCAATCTACTATCTTTCCATATATCTCACAAAAGTTGTCATACATTTCTTGTACAGATTTGTTGTAAAATAAGGTTCTCCAGTCAATAACTGCAAAAAGCTCATTCATTTTGATGTAATCTCCTTTCTAATAGTTCCTCCTCATGTCCTCAGTGCCTCTACTCTCAGGCAGAATATCTTTAAAGATATACTCCATCAACACCAGACAGTGGTCACTCTTTCCAATTGGTGGTTCATACTCAATTTTTTCAATATCCAACACATTATCTGTGAACACTAGATCAAGTAGTGATGGCTCATCCCCACCCCTGGCCCTCGTTGGTTTCATTACATGTTGGTGTAGGAAATTCCTTTGTACACAGTCTAGGAATCTTGCCCCGAATGAGTCCTCACCAGTGTGTAGGTCAAGATTTATCCAATCTATCTCTTTATGATTAAAATCTCCCATAATCAAAATCCTACATTTTCTCTCCCGTGTCATGTTAACAACTGAGTTTATGACTTCAATAGTACCTATATGCCTTTCCTCATAAACTTCTAGCCTTTTCTGGTTCCTTGGTGAGTTATATACAACAGTTATTATAATGCTCTCTGACCCAGTATTTATGCGAGCAACAAGAAATTCCTTGAACTCACTTTCTATAGCAAAGTTTATTTCTTCAACTTGAATCCTTTCACTTATGAGCAGTGCTATCCCTCCATCAGTCCTCTTAGATCTTTCAACCCTTAATATTCTGAAGCCCTTAGGAAAAACTGTGACACTGTTTATGTCCTCACTCAACTTAGTCTTTGTAATTGCTACTATATCTGCCTTACTGTTGTGAATCCTATCTTTTAATTCTACCGCCTTACCAGCTAACCCATCAGCATTTGTGTATAACAATCTTAATGAGGCCCCATCCCCTGATCTTCTGTCATTATCTTCTTTTCTCTGCTTTATCTGGAAGAACTCTGAAATGAAATTTTTTCTTCTTTTCTTCATTTTTTTCCTCATTTAACCTCCTTGCCTCTTCCAACAAGTTTTTTTATCTTTCCCACCTCTTCCTGTGTTCTGTATCATCTAATGAACACTTCTTTGAATTCTTGAAGGTCTTTTAGACTTTTTTTTTCTCAACAATATATCCCTACATGTTTCCCCTTTCTCGAAGGTTACTTTTGTTGGTCTCGGCTTTCCTTCCCTCGAATATTTGCCTAGTTGGTAAATGGTTACAATATCCTCAGGACCACAAACTACTCCAAGTTTTCTTATCAAGTTTACAACCCTAGCTTTATTTTCTTCACGTCTCCCCTGCCATGTTGGCACCTGGGATTCGCTTATGCCTGAGATTACCACTGTCTTATCTTTATCAAGGGCCTCTTTAATCATTGGATTTGCCTTTTCCATCACAACGTCTTTAATTTTTTCGATTACTGTCTCTTTATAGTCAACTGTTTGTATGTTTTCCAGTGCCACCACCTTTACAGCCTCTTTTACTGCCACATTCCCCTTTAGTGCCTCAGCAAAGGAAGTTTTCATGGCATCATGTTCCATATTCAGCTCCTGGAACTCTTGTATAAAATGTTAAATATTTTCCTTAATTTGGACATTCCAAGCAGCAATCTCGTCTCTCTCAGAAAAGAGCAGTGAACTAACATCTAATTCATTTAGGTTGTCGTTCAGTTGTTTGTTTTTATCTTCTTGTTTAGAATTTCTGGTTTCTAGTTCACTCTTTTCCCCTTCCAGTTTCTTTATTCGTGTTTCTAGTTCCTTTCTCTCCTGCCCTTGTGCTTTATTTGCTTCCTCCAATAGTCTTATTTCCTCTCTGAGTATTTCATTGTCTTTCATTTCTCTATCCATATTCCGAATTTTATCATCAAGGCTTATAACCATTGCCTCTAAATCCTTGATTTTCTGTTTTAGTCTCCTAATAGCTACCCTTCACCCCAACCCATGGATGGGAGAGGTTTGGGACAGAGATGGCCTCATTTTCATGTTTTCCCTCTCACAGAATATAGAAAGAAGAAGAGAAAGAGAAAAAAGAGAGAAAAAACTTTTATTTAAGCTTCACACAGAATTTTTATATCTTCATATAAGTGCTATTTAGCGACTCAGTTTATTTCCTTTCTGGTAACACACATCTTAACTTAAAAATTTGACTATGGTAATTTGAGGATAAAAAGAAAATGCTAATAATGTGTGTGTGTGTGTGTGTGTGTGTGTGTGTGTGTGTGTGTGTGTGTATGTGTGTGTGTGTGTGTGTGTGTGTGTGTGTGTGTGTGATTACCATATTGTGTTTACGGGAAAGAGCCCAAAGCTCGTATCTTCCCGTCTCCTGATCGCATCCATTTTATACTTAGTCATACTTATCATACCTGTCCTTAAAACTATGGATTGAGATAGCATTAACTACCTCCTCGCTTAGCGAATTTCAATTATCAACTACTCTTACACTGAAAAAGTATTTCCTTACATCCTGCAAAGAAGTTTTCTTACAAAGCTTCAAACTATGACCTCTAGTTCTAGAGCCAGCCATATCAAAATATCGATCCCTATCCACTCTATCATAACCATGAAAGAATTTAAAGACTGTCACCATATCCCCCCTCAATCTTCTAGCTTCGAGTGATGGTAAGTCTAATTCTCTCAGCCTCTCATCATAACTGAGATTGCGTATTTCTGGCACCAGTTTCGTGGCATGTCTTTGAACTTTTTCAAGCTTAGCTATGTGCTTTTTCAAGGGCTGATTCCAAAAGGGGGCTGCATATTCGAGGTTTGGCCTCACATAGGTTACATAAATATTTCTCAACATTTCCTTGTCCATGTGCCTGAAGGCTACCCTTACATTTGATAAGAATGCATATGCTGCCCTTACTATGCCATTTATATGTATTTCTGGAGACAAATCTGCCAGTATGTTTACTCCTAGATCTCTCTCATTTTCTGTCTCTTGAAGTTGTACTTCAGCCACCGAGTAATCAAGCTTGGGCCTTCTTGCACTTGTACCCATTCTCATTACCTTACATTTTGAAGTATTGAATTTCATTAGCCACTTTTCTGACCACTCATGCAGATTATTTAGATCCTCCTGAAGTTCTCTACCATTGTTCTCGTTTTTTACTTTCTTCACAATCATTGCATCATCTGCAAACATATTCATGAATGAATTTACAGACTCTGGTAGGTCATTTACATATACAAGGAACAAAAGTGGCCCTAAAACTGAACCCTGTGGAGCTCCACTACTAACTCTTCTCCATTCAGGCACTGAGTGTCTTACTCTAACCCTCTGTTCCCTTCCTTCTAAGTAAGTTTTTATCCTTTCCAAAACATTTCCACCTATTCTAGCCATTGATTGCAGCTTCCTAATAAGTCTCCCATGTGGAACAGTGTCAAACGCTTTCTGGAAGTCTAGGAATATGCAATCTGCCCAGCCCTCTCTTTCCTGTAAGATTTGGCTTACCTCAATATAAAATTTTAATAAGTTTATTACTGTTGATCTACCTTCTCTGAAGCCATGTTGTCTCTGACAAAAAGTTGAAGGATTCCAAGTGAAGAGAGATATGTTTCCTTAGTAGTTTCTCCATAACTTTGCAAACTATGCTGGTCAAGGAAACTGGTCTATAGTTCAGAGCCGTATCCCTCCTTCCCTTTTTGAAGATAGGTATCACATTTGCTTGTTTCCAGCATCTTGGAATCTCCCCCGACTCCAGTGACTCCTTAAATATGATACTTAGTGCCACTGATATTGTGTTTGCGCATTTTTTAAGCAGATGAGGGGATATGTCATCAGGACCTGTAGCTTTATGAACATCTAAATCCATCAGCGCTTTGCATACCTCTGTGGCTGTAAGGTTGATGTTCTCTAATACCGGCCCTTGAGCTTCTATCACTGCAATCTGTGTGTGTGTGTGTGTGTGTGATTACCTAATTGTGATTACCTAATTGTGTTTACGAGAAAGAGCCCAAAGCTCGTATCTTCCCGTCTCCTGATCGATTCCATTTTATACTTAGTCATACTTATCATACCTGTCCTTAAAACTATGGATTGAGATAGCATTAACTACCTCCTCGCTTAGCCAATTCCAATTATCAACTACTCTTACAATGAAAAAGTATTTCCTTACATCCTGCGAAGAAGTTTTCTTACGAAGCTTCAAACTATGACCTCTAGTTCTAGAGCCAGCCATATCAAAATATCGATCCATTCACTCTATCATAACCATGAAGGAATTTAAAGACTGTCACCATATCCCCCCTCACTCTTCTAGCTTCGAGTGATGGTAAGTCTATTTCCCTCAGCCTCTCATCATAACTGAGATTGCGTATTTCTGGCACCAGTTTCGTGGCATGTCTTTGAACTTTTTCAAGCTTAGCTATGTGCTTTTTCAAGTGCGGATTCCAAAAGGGGGCTGCATATTCCAGTTTTGGCCTCACATAGGTTACAGAAATATTTCTGAACATTTCCTTGTCCATGTGCCTGAAGGCTACCCTTACATTTGATAAGAATGCATATGCTGCCCTTACTATGCCATTTATATGTATTTCTGGAGACAAATCTGCCAGTATGTTTACTCCTAGATCTCTCTCATTTTCTGTCTCTTGAAGTTGTACTCCAGCCACCGAGTAGTCAAGCTTGGGCCTTCTTGCACTTGTACCCATTCGCATTACCTTACATTTTGAAGTATTGAATTTCATTAGCCACTTTTCTGACCACTCATGCAGATTATTTAGATCCTCCTGAAGTTCTCTACCATTGTTCTCGTTTTTTGCTTTCTTCACAATCATTGCATCATCTGCAAACATATTCATGAATGAATTTACAGACTCTGGTAGGTCATTTACATATACAAGGAACAAAAATGGCCCTAAAACTGAACCCTGTGGAACTCCACTACTAACTCTTCTCCATTCAGATACTGAGTGTCTTACTCTAACCCTCTGTTCCCTTCCTTCTGAGTAAGTTTTTATCCATTCCAAAACATTTCCACCTATTCTAGCCATTGATTGCAGCTTCCTAATAAGTCTCCCATGTGGAACAGTGTCAAACGCTTTCTGGAAGTCTAGGAATATGCAATCTGCCCAGCCCTCTCTTTCCTGTAAGATTTGGCTTACCTCATCATAAAATTGGTGTGTTTGTGTGTGTGTGTGTGTGTGTGTGTGTGTGTGTGTGTGTGTGTGTGTGTGTGTGTGTGTGTGTGTGTGTATTTATTTATTTATTTATTTTTTATTATTTTTTTTACCTAATTTTATTCACAGGAAAGAGCCCAAAGCTCGTATCTTCCCGTCTCCTGATCGGTTCCATTTTATACTTAGTCATACTTATCATACCTGTCCTTAAAACTATGGATTGAGATAGCATTAACTACCTCCTCGCTTAGCCAATTCCAATTATCAACTACTCTTACACTGAAAAAGTATTTCCTTACATAATGCCAAAAAGCTTTCTTACGAAGCTTCAAATTATGACCTCTAGTTCTTGAGCCAGCCATATAAAAAAATCGATCCCTATCCACTCTCTCATATCCATGAAGGAATTTAAAGACTGTCACCATATGCCCCCTCACTCTTCTAGCTTCGAGTGATGGTAAGTCTAATTCCCTCAGTCTCTCATCATAACTGAGATAGCATATTTCTGGCACCAGTTTCGTGGCATTTATTTGAACTTTTTCAAGCTTAGCTATGTGCTTTTTCAAGTGCGGATTCCAAAAGGGGGCTACATATTCGTGTTTGGGCCTCACATATGTTACATAAATTTTTTTGAACATTTCCTTGTTCATGTGCCTGAAGGCTACCCTTACATTTGAAAAGAATGCATATGCTGCCCTTACTATGCCATTTATATGTATTTCTGGAGACAAATTTGCCAGTATGCTTACTCCTAGAGCTCTCTCATTTTCTGTCTCTTGAAGTTGTACTCCAGCCACCGAGTAGTCAAGCTTGGGCCATCTTGCACTTGTACACATTCACATTACCTTACATTTGGAAGCATTAAATTTCATTTGCCACTTTTCTGACCACTCATGCAGACTATTTAGATCCTCCTGAAGTTCTCTACCATTGTTCTCGTTTCCTACTTTCTTCGCAATCTTTGCATCATCTGCAAACATATTCATGAATAAATTTACAGACTCTGGTAGGTCATTTACATATACTAGGAACAAAAGTGGCCCTAAAACTGAAACCTGCGGAACTCCACTACCAACTATTCTCCATTCAGACGCTGAGTGTCTAATTCTAACTCTCTGTTCCCCTCCTTCTAAGTATGTTTTTATCCTTTCCAAGACATTTCCACCTATTCTAGCCATTGCTTGCAGCTTCCTAATAAGTCTCCCATGTGGAACAGTGTCAAACGTTTTCTGGAAGTCTAGGAAGTGTGTGTATGTGAGAGAGAGAGAGAGAGAGAGAGATTTCCTAATTGTGTTTACGGGAAAGAGCCCAATGCTCGTATCTTCCCGTCTCCTGATCGGTTCCATTTTATACTTAGTCATACTTATCATACCTGTCCTTAAAACTATGTATTGAGATAGAATTAACTACCTCCTTGCTTAGCCAATTCCAATTATCAACTACTCTTACACTGAAAAAGTATTTTCTTACATCCTGCGAAGAAGTTTTCTTACGAAGCTTCAAACTATTACCCCTAGTTCTAAGGCCAGCCATATCAAAATAGCGATCCTATCCACTCTATCATAACCATGAAGGAATTTAAAAACTGTCACCATATCCCCCCTCAATCTTCTAGCTTCGAGTGATGGTAACTCTAATTCCCTCAGCCTCTCATAATAACTGAGATTACGTATTTCTGGCACCAGTTTCTTGGCATGTCTTTGAACTTTTTCAAACTTAGCTATGTGCTTTTTCAAGTGTGGATTCCAAAAGGGGGCTGCATATTCGAGTTTTGGCCTCACAAAGGTTACATAAATATTTCTGAACATTTCCTTATCCATGTACCTGAATACTACCCTTACATTTGATTAGAATGCATATGCTGCCCTTACTATGCCATTTACATGTATTTCTGGAGACAAATCTGCCAATATGTTTACTCCTAGATCTCTCTCAATGTGTGTGTGTGTGTGTGATTACCTAATTGTAATTACCTAATTGTGTTTACGGGAAAGAGCCCAAAGCTCGTATCTTCCCGTCTCCTGATCGGTTCCATTTTTAGACTTAGTGATATTTATCATACCTGTCCTTAAAACTATGGATTGAGATAGCATTAACTACCTCCTCGCTTAGCCAATTCCAATTATCAACTACTCTTACACTGAAAAAGTATTTCCTTACATCCTGCAAACAAGTTTTCTTCCGAAGCTTCAAACTATGACCTCTAGTTCTAGAGCCAGCCATATCGAAATATCGATCCCTATCCACTCTATCATAACCATGAAGGAATTTAAAGACTGTCACCATATCCCCCCTTACTCTTCTAGCTTCGAGTGATGGCAAGTCTAATTCCCTCAGCCTCTCATCATAACCGAGATTGCGTATTTCTGGCACCAGTTTCGTGGCATGTCTTTGAACTTTTTCAAGCTTAGCTATGTGCTTTTTCAAGTGCGGATTCCAAAAGGGGGCTGCATATTCGAGTTTTGGCCTCACATAGGTTACATAAATATTTCTGAACATTTCCTTGTCCATGTGCCTGAAGGCTACCCTTACATTTGATAAGAATGCATATGCTGCCCTTACTACGCCATTTATATGTATTTCTGGAGACAAATCTGCCAGTATGTTTACTCCTAGATCTCTCTCATTTTCTGTCTCTTGAAGTTGTACTCCAGCCACCGAGTAGTCAAGCTTGGGCCTTCTTGCACTTGTACCCATTCTCATTACCTTACATTTTGAAGTATTGAATTTCATTAGCCACTTTTCTGACCACTCATGCAGATTATTTAGATCCTCCTGAAGTTCTCTACCATTGTTCTCGTTTTTTACTTTCTTCACAATCTTTGCATCATCTGCAAACATATTCATGAATGAATTTACAGACTCTGGTAGGTCATTTACATATACAAGGAACAAAAGTGGCCATAAAACTGAACCCTGTGGAACTCCACTACTAACTCTTCTCCATTCAGACACTGAGTGTCTTACTCTAACCCTCTGTTCCCTTCCTTCTAAGTAAGTTTTTATCCATTCCAAGACATTTCCACCTATTCTAGCCATTGATTGCAGCTTCCTAATAAGTCTCCCATGTGGAACAGTGTCAAACGCTTTCTGGAAGTCTAGGAATATGCAATCTGCCCAGCCCTCTCTTTCCTGTAAGATTTGGCTTACCTCATCATAAAATTCTAATAAGTTTGTTACTGTTGATCTACCTTCTCTGAAGCCATGTTGCCTCACTGACAAAAAGTTGAAGGATTCCAAGTGAAGAGAGATATGTTTCCTTAGTAGTTTCTCCATAACTTTGCAAACTATGCTGGTCAAGGAAACTGGTCTATAGTTCAGAGCCATATCCCTCCTTCCCTTTTTGAAGATAGGTATCACATTTGCTTGTTTCCAGCATCTTGGAATCTCCCCCGACTCCAGTGACTCCTTAAATATGATACTTAGTGCCACTGATATTGTGTTTGCGCATTTTTTAAGCACATGAGGGGATATGTCATCAGGACCTGTAGCTTTATGAACATCTAAATCCATCAGCGCTTTGCATACCTCTGTGGCTGTAAGGTTGATGTTCTCTAATACCGGCCCTTGAGCTTCTATCACTGCAATCTGAGGGGGTGGGGTATTTTCTACTGTAAATACTGACTGAAACTCCTTGTTCAATTCTTTGCAGATCTCTTCGTCTGTCTCAGTGATGCTTCCATCCGCTCTCTTTAGCCTTAAAACCTGTTCTTTTACCTTCAGTTTTCCTCTGATAAAGCTGTGGAAAAGCTTGGGATTTTCTTTAGCCTTCCTGGTGATGTCCCTCTCATAATCTCTCTCTGCCTCTCTCCTTTTACTTAGGTAGTCATTTCTTGCTCTTTTGTAGGTTTGCCAGGCATTTATGTTTTTTCTCCTCCTATACCTTTTCCAGCATTTGTCTCTCCACTCCTTAGCTCTTTTACACCCATTATCGAACCATTTCTCTCTGGCATGAATTACACCTACTTTGGTGACAGGTATGCAGCAATCTACTATCTTCCCATATTTCTCACAAAAGATGTCATACATTTCTTGTACAGATTTGTTGTAAAATAAGGTTCTCCAGTCAATAACTGCAAAAAGCTCATTCATTTTGATGTAATCTCCTTTCGGATAGTTCCTCCTCATGTCCTCAGTGCCTCTACTCTCAGGAAGAATGTCTTCAATGATATACTCCATCAACAACACACAGTGGTCACTCTTTCCAATTGGTGGTTCATACTCAATATTTTCAATATCCAACACATTATCTGTGAACACTAGATCAAGTAGTGATGGCTCATCCCCACCCCTGGCTCTTGTTGGTTCCATTACATGTTGGTGTAGGAAATTCCCTTGTACGCAATCTAGGAATCTGGCCCCAAATGAGTCCTCACCACTGTGTGGGTCAAGATTTATCCAATCTATCTCTTTATGATTAAAGTCTCCCATAATCAAAATCCTACATTTTTTCTCCCGCGCCATGTTAACAAC
>JAXCGZ010013504.1:62500-87500 GCA_037179515.1 Halocaridina rubra | reverse complement strand
TGGGCAATGCAGTTTGAGTAATGACTTTACCATTCATATGAATTTCTGGAGACAAATCTACCCATACATTTACCTCTAGATCTCCTTCTTTCACAGGTTTTCGAAGCCCTTCACTTACTATTAAATATCTAAAGACGGGATTGCATATGCTTTTGCCCTAATGACATTAATTCACATTTACTTTGTAAGAATCTATTATTATACTGCATTTCCACACATAAAAGTATGAATTAGTAAAAAAAAAAAAAAAAGTCAAGGAACGCAAGAAAATAATGCTTAGAATTAAGTATATCTCAAATAAGTGAGTGCTATATCAACCTTTGATCTATTATCAGGTTTGCAGAATGGTAACATTTAAAGGAAATGTAGTATGATTTATCAACACAACTGTCACACAAATACAAAGGGAGGACTGTCACGACGCTGAATCGAGCAAAGGGTTAAGACCCTTTTACGCAGACAAGCAAACAACAGCAATTGGGGTGAACGAGTCAATATGGCTATTAAAATTCGCTTGACACTATGGCTCAAAATATGCATCGGATAATGGAGAATATTCTTAGCCCGGTTACTATATTTATTGCGCAACACTATATTTATTGCGCAACACTTGCAAAAAATAAATAAATATTGCAGTCGTTTTGTTGTAGAGTAGATCTTTTCCTAAAGAGAAATAGATAAGAATGCGTGGGTGGTTCTGTTGAGCACATATGTATGTATGGATGTATGTATGTGTGTGTGTGTGTGTGTGTGTGTGTGTATTTTTCTTCTATACATATACGCATCAAACCTTAACTAATCTTCAAAGTCTCCTCAAGTTATCAGTAATAAGTGACTACAGTATTATTATAATTTTTACAAGCTTTGCCCTAGAATTTTTTTTAGAATGGGATGGGATAGGAGGGGAAAAAAGGGGGAGGAGATTAAGGATATAAGGGAATTGGAGGGAAAAGCACGAAAATTAAATAAAGTAAGAGAGAAAAAAAGAGGGGCAAACCCTCGTGCTAAGTTTTTACTTAATCAGTTTTGACATCTGCATATAATAAAATCAACTATATTGACTGATTCAAGCAAGTTATTTAAAGACAGATTTATTTTCTTCATAACAAGCCAAACCGTATGAGGCATGAACCAATTCTTTATTATTTTGCCAGTTTTAACGAAACAGCCATTATGTAAATAATAATTTACACTGTAAAGTGATTTCACATATTCAACGAGGCATGAACTCAGCGTAAGGATTACATCTGCCAAAACAAGTCCTTCACAAGAAGGCAACCGTCCTAGCCCTTGGTAGAAAAGGGATCCCGTGACGTAAAACCAGAACGAGTCATCAAAACAGAGGGGGGGGGGGAAGGAAACAGGAACCTGGAAAGGGGGAGCAATAGGCCTAGCGTCACAGTGAAAAATGCATAAAAAAAGATGTTGTGTTCAGGTTTTACGTCACGGACTCCCATTTCAACCAAGGGCTAGGATGGTTGCCTTCTTGCGAAGGACTTGCTGTGGCAGATGTAATCGTTACCCTGAGTGCACGCCTTTGCTGACCTCAGACCGTGATATTGTTCGGCAAAGCCTACATAATCTCGGAGGGTTAGTCATAAAAATATAAGTGTATCATATAACATATTAGGCAAAGGTTGTCCCGTGGCTCAAGCGCTTGCGTCCACGAGTTTGAAGCGTCAGGTCGAGGGTTCGCGCCCCGTCACGGTCTGAGGTTAGCAAGGGCATGCATTCAGGGTAACGATTACATCCGCCAAAACAAGTCCTTCGCAAGTAGGCAACCGTCCTAGCCCTTGGTAGAAAAGGGAGTCCGTAAAAGAAAAAAAAAGATTACTTCTTAGGCAATATAATAGATCTCCTGATATTAAACTGAAATAAGAAGGAGGTCCTAAAGGTATAAAAGTAAAGTTTGACATGGAGGAGAATAATATCTGAAGGAAAATAAATGGTAATGAGCTTGCATGTAGATAATTTTGTATATTATATGCCGGGTTATTGTGGAATGGTGTTTTCATTTTTGCATACCCATGGCATATAATGAATTAGCCACAAAAATATATTTTCATGCAAGTCGCAATACAGTAGGGTTGACTAAAGAAATAACAAGCATCATTTCTTGTAAATTTCAGGAGAGTTCATAGGCTAGTACAAACAGAATCACAAATCAATAATCATTATCACAAAACAATATAATGAAAAGCTTTGTTATGAAACCAAAACCAAGTTTCGGAATAGGAACAGGCACGACATATATTAAATAAATAGACTAGAATAAAAAAAAAAAATAACTAACACAGGAGAGTTAAAAAAATTTCAGACAGGATAGAAAAATAGTCAAGCAAAAGTTGTAACAATACGTGGACAAACAACAGCTCTTCCCTCAAAATAAAAGTTTCCAGGAGTTTATCAAAAGCATCCATTTAATGAATCTTTCATTACAGGACTAGTCTATTAACGACAAAGAGAAGCAAACTCATTTCCTCTTCTCGGTAAACAATAGTGAGCGAAGTTAGTGTTCGTTCTCTCTAATTACAGGCCGATGCACGAGGCGGAGAATTTCTCGGAAACAACACATCTGGGACCGAACAAGACTCGATGAAAGAATGTAAAAATGTCAGGAGAATGACATTAAGTTTGTTATAAACTAAACCAAGCGACATAAATAAAAAGCTATGTCTTCGTTAACCGTAGGCCACTCTTACCAGTGAATGCAACTATGTTATTCATATATTAACCTAAGCTAGCCAACAGTTCAACATGGATCAACAAAAGAATAGCTGTAGAACATTATGTTAATTTGTCTTGAGAGAGAGAGAGAGATTCTTGGATAAGAGAAAGTGTAATTATATTTAATTCTAATCTCAATTAATTAACAATGCTTTATGTAGCTAGCTTACCAGATGCTTCATACCAGCTTTTGTAAATGTCGGAACACCTACAGTTTAGCGGGCCATACCAATGTTCAAAACCTACCAATAGATGGCGATAGGCTCTAACTAGAGAAATGGCGGATGAATACACAACAAAAAATGGCGACAATAGACATACGAAACAATTTTTTACATATCCTAACTAAAAATACTTACCTAACCTGAACGAGAATGACCGAGGGTCGACCGTGAGTGGCGGGTCGAGGTCAGGTTAGGGTCGAACTACTTACCTGAGTGGAGGGACGAGGTCGTTGAGCGGCATGCCCCGCTAAACTGCAAACTACCCCCAGATGCTTCATACTAGCTTTTGTAAATGTCTATTTACGGACAATTCGTTTAAATAGCATAAAACAATCCCTTGATAACTCGTGACGAATTAAAACAAATCCTCAGATACTGTCCTGAGAGCATAAGTTAGCCATAACTAAGATGTAACTTGCCCAACCTAACCCTTGGTTTAGGTTAACATATAATAATCATAACTTGTATTTTCGGCAAAAAGTAGTTTGCATTAAAACGAGACTTATTATATTTTCCTTTAATAGCAACAAGGATCGTACACAAAGACATGCCACGAAACTGGTGCCAGAAATACGCAATATCAGCTATGATGAGAGGCTGAGGGAATTAGACTTACCATCACTCGAAGCTAGAAGAGTGAGGGGGCATATGGTGACAGTCTTTAAATTCCTTCATGGTTATGATAGAGTGGATAGGGATCGATATTTTGATATGGCTGGCTCTAAACTAGAGGTCATAGTTTGAAGCTTCGTAAGAAAACTTCTTTGCAGGATGTAAGAAAATACTTTTTCAGTGTAAGAGTAGTTGATAACTGGAATTCGCTAAGCGAGGAGGTAGTTCATGCTATCTCAATCCATAGTTTTAAGGACAGGTATGATAAGTATCACTAAGTATAAAATGGAACCGATCAGGAGACGGGAAGATACGAGCTTTGGGCTCTTTGGTAATGATAATAGTGATGATGGTAGTAATAATAATAATAATGTTAATTTGGAAGAACATAGTGCATTCAATAGAAGTAATGATGTCTTTAACCCTACTACAGTAGATTATAATACAGTAATCTTAGTAATAAAAAATCTGAAAGACTCTAATGCATATGGATCAGATGGAATTTATTTTCGTTTTATTAGAGATTCATTATTTGTAATAGCATATTATCTGACGGTAATAATCAATACTTCCATAGTTACCAATATTTACCCAGATTTATGGAAAAATCCCCATGTAATTCCTGGTTTTAAAAATGGAAATCCTGACGACGATTCTAACTATAGACCAATCTCTTTACTACCAATTTTATCAAAGATACTTGAAAAGATTGTTGCAAATCAGTTAGGTGAGTTTCTTATTGCAAAAAGTCAACACGGTTTCAGGCCAAAATTATCAACTGAAACTGCCTTATTGAAAATATCAGATGAAATATACAAAAATATAGATAATAAGAAAATATCATTGCTACTACTACTCGATCTTTCTAAAGCTTATGATAGTGTAAACCATAGTATATTATTAGAAAAATGCAAAAAAATGAACATTGACCCAAGCTGGTTCGAGAACTATTTAAAAAACCGCTACCAGTCAGTCAGCATAAAAGATGTAGTTTCAAGTCCCAAGAAGGTATTGTTTGGGGTCCCTCAGGGATCGATCCTAGGACCTATACTTTTTCTAATATATGTAAACGATCTAGTAAAATATTTACCTAACTGTTATGTCATTCAATATGCTGACGATACTCAAATCTTAATTGAAGGAGAAATTAATGATTTAGAAAATATTATTCGTAGAGCAGAAGAAATTTTGTATATGGCTAAACGTTATTTTCTAAAAAATGGTTTGTTACTTAATGAAACTAAAACCCAATCTATTCTTATCGGATCCAGACAATTATTATCAGAAGTTGATGACAATCTTCATATAAATTTTAACGGTAATATCATTAAGCCAATGAACTCGGTAAAGAACCTAGGTGTCTATTTTGACCGTTACATGAATTTTGAAATGCATATAGATGAAATTTATAAAAAAGTAATGGGTACTCTAATATATCTAAATAGGGTAAAAGACTCATTTGAAACATCAACTCGTATAATAATTGTCCAGTCCTTAGCTATGAGTTTAATTAATTACTGTCTCAAAGCTTGGGGATGTACAAATAAGACTCAATTACAAAGAATACAAAAGTTACAAAACTTTGCAGCACGAGTGGCTGTTGGCAATGTAAGAAAATACGAGCACATCTCTCCTGTTTTAAAAGATCTAGAATGGATAAAGATTAGAGATAAATATGTTTTTGATATATGTACCTTTGTTTTTAATATACTAAGAAACAATCTTCCTGATTGCTTGTATAATTTTTCTACAGTAAGCTCAGTTACCGGGTTAACTACCCGTCAAGGGGAAGATTTATTAGTACGAAGGTCTAAAACTGATATTGGCTCAAGAGATATAAACATTCGTGGACCTCATTTATATAATCAGCTTCCCAGAGAACTAAAAAATGCTGGTTCAGTGTATACTTTTAAATATAATCTTAAGAAGTTACTCTTAAAGGAAGATTTTACTTGTAATTTTTAATGGTACACTCATCTTTATGATTTGTTTGTTTTAGTATGTCTATATCGTACACCACAGATGTCTATCTGGAATATATATGTATCTTATTTGAATACCCAATGTACTTTGGATATAAAGGCTTATTATTATTATATTATTATTATCTTTCCCGTAAACAAAATTAGGTAATCACAAACAATATCCAGAAAGCTGTTAGCGTGTTTTAATCTATGCAATACGATATTAAAAGGTAGGGTTTTTTTTTTTTTGCAATGCGAATTAAATGAGGGGTTATAAATAAACTGATTCGAGAATCAAAAACTTACTTATCTTAATGATGTGTATGCTTATGAACATCATATTGTCAACACTGCAATATCCAACTAGAAACAGCCATGTGTTCACTGCAATAAAAATCCGGCCACTCTTTGAAGGTTGACAGAGAACTAGTTCAACCTTTTCTTCACTCTGTTTTGCTTTTGTACCAGTAAAAAAAAAAAGTAGTGCCAGAAAATTTGCGCTTTTATTAATTTTTTCTTTATTTATCATTAGAATGTTTTAATATACATAGTTTTTATGAATATAGAAGGTTAATAATACATGTAAAGAACACAGAGTATATTTCATATATAATAATAATAGCATATTCTCGGCACATTTTATACTATACGGAATATAAACATCGATGAATGATACATTTATATTAATACTGGAATACCAGAGCAAAATGAGATGCCCATTTCAGCCTTCATTGTCGAAATCGCAAGATCTTTTTTCTTTGAAGCTTCCAAAATCTACTGATTTCCTTCATAAATTATAATCAACTTCTCATTACTGGATTTTTATTTGCTTTCATTTAATTAATACCATTATCATACTAATGTTTGTGGGATTACAATCTGCGTTTGTTAAATTAAAAGTGTTTTACAATGACCTGCTTCTTTTAAGTTTCCACCGGTTTCCTCTATCATGTACATTATCCTTACATTAGTCTTACATTATTGTTTACTGTTTTCATTTTAATTATCATAGATATTTTTGTGGGATTTCGATCAGCGATAGATGAACTAAAAATCTGTCCCAGTGATCATATATAATTTGCACAAGATAATACAATATATTAATATACAAAATACAAAACATGAGTTGAGACTGCACTACCTTCGACAACTCAGATATTGCAGGTTCAAATGAGGAATAATATTCCTTGAATTTCCTAATCAAGGAGAATAGTTTCTTGCAATTTCGTGACATCGACATAATCCCTTTTACAAAAGATAAATATATTCTGAATAACCTCAAAGAAGGCTGGAATCGGCATGTGGAGAGATTAGGCACATAATCAGATTATATATATATATATATATATATATATATATATATATATATATATATATATATATATATATATATATATATATATATATATATATATATATATATATATATATATATATATATATATGGAGAAAAGGATGAGGAGGCAAAGGGTGATCGATAAACATGATGGACAAACATAATATATAAACTAAGAGGCAATAATGATATTAAGGCATGAAATATTCAGAAATATCCTTCACATTACATTTTGTTATTTTTTATTCATTCTCGCTACTTCTGAGAATAAACTTTAACATAATGGCTAGTCCGCCATTAGCAAATGTATGTTAGCATTTTCTGAAATGTAAATGGATGAAAACTGTGAAAAAAAAACATAGACATTATATTCATGTATTGGGTATAGATGTTATTTGCAATGAGAGGTTCCCAGACAGTATGGTGTAATAAAATATATCTCCAAAAGTTTCAAATCATATTTCTACTAGATTTTTTTTTCTACAGTCATATGAGAATGAATACATGAACTCCCATTTTTTAATACCTTTCCCTCTTTTCATTGTTTGGGGGTAGGGGGATGGGGCTTGTAATCTTCGTTATACATAACATAACGTTGGTAGCGCAACGTAAAATTGCTAATACACAATTCAAAGAATTTATTTCAGCGATATTACCAACAGCAGCACAGTATGTTTTATTCCTCTAGAGCCAATATTACCCAAGATTATCACTACCTGACAGTAATTTTCATATAATTATGATGTGTTACTCAATCGAATTTCTACGTCTGTGGTTTGAAATCTAGGCAGAAAAGACACATGGAACATTACCAAAACAGTCATATTAAATAAAATAATAATCATCTTTATATATGAATATATACTGCTCTTTCAATGTATCGATAATTTTAAATACATAATTATATAATTAAAAGCTGAGTACAGTATACTCCAGAGGTGGCCAAACAGTCGATCGCGATCTACCAGTTGATCGCGGCCACTTTTTTGGTCGCTCGCCGTTCCCCCACAGTAAGACTTGGCATCAGCTGCTCAGCTCACCAATATTTAGTTTGAACTGATCTTTTTCTTAATTTAGCTGGAACTGATTAATCTTTATATATATATATATATATATATATATATATATATATATATATATATATATATATATATATATATATATATATATATATATATATATATATATATATATATATATATATATATATATATATATATATATAAATTAGACAATTGCATTAGTGTTTTATAGTATTATGCTATTTGAATATTTTTGCCCAGTTGACGTAATATTATGTGATTAAGTAGTATGGTAGATCGTAAAAGAGTTTCAGTCTTTTGAGTAAATCTTGGAATCCAAAAGTCTGGCCACCTCTGGTTTACTCTCATGAAGCAACGCATCATACTGTAATTCAGTGAGTCTTGGGAGCCCTTAAAATGAACTCATTAACTTCATAACAACTTAACAATTATATAATAACTTAACTATGAAACTCAAAATGACTGGAATTACATTACGAACTTATAAAGCAAATAATAGATTATGAAAACAAAAACAAAAACAGGTGATGATGGTTCCCCCACGTCCAGTCATATATATATCCCGACTGAGAAAATACTTATTTGAATAAAAATTATATTTATATATAGACATTTGCGATATAATGTACAATATGATGAACCTCTTATGACTATCGAAGTGATTTATTATATACATAACAATAAATGGAGACTGATATTTACCGTATATCACCGAGAATTAATGTCCATGTGAACTAAAATTAATATATGCGTTAAGTGCAATGATGATGATAATGAGAACAACTGCAATGCATTTGAATAATAATAATAATAATAATAATAATAATGATAATAATAATAATAATAATAATAATAATAATAATAATAATGATAATGATAATAATAATAATAGCATTCTAAATACGAAATGAACATGAAAAGACTCTACAAGGCAATTAGATTATTATCATGAAAGTTTTACATTAGCGTCTCACGACATACAGTAATAATCGTACACTTGACGTTCTTAAAACTAGTCAATATAATGTTGAAAATATCAAATTCTAAATATACTACACACTTCGTTGATATATATATATATATATATATATATATATATATATATATATATATATATATATATATATATATATATATATATATATATATATATATATATATATATATATATATATATATATATATATGGAATATTTCTTTGGTATTTATTCTATCATATTTCCTTCATATATGCTGACGTAATGTAAACAAAACACTAAAAACTTTTTGTGTATATTAATTGACAACTGTTCTTCATGATAAAAATAATTCAACCATTGTATGTAGAGTACAGACAATACTCATTTAATATGGTTGAGAGAGTTTATCCATCATATCGTGGCTTTTCTCATCGAAATAGGACAATTATTTCCGATATAAAGTTACTGATTCTGTCACGAGTTTCCGGACACTGTTTTCAACTTTTGAACGCAACTGTACAATGAAGGATAAATATATTTTTTTTCTCAGACCTGGATATAATGAAACAAACTACATCTCCCAGGTCCCACTGGTACACAAAAATTCCATTTTCTGAACATGTAAATGCCAATAAATGCAATTAATTCTATTATTTATAACTGGAAACCCTCATCTTCACCTAGTGAGAGGGGCAGCTATTCCATAGAGATAGGTCGACACGAGTCACCTCTGATATTTCCCAAATATTCCGCAATTTTCACTTGCAGTTATTTCACTTTTCTTCGCTGAAAGAAGAATATTTTGAGTACAAAATATCGTAATGTTACTTCGGGGGTTTTAAAATAATCCAGATGTATAAATAGCTATTAGTAGTCTAACTCTGTGACTGTTAAGTGAGGCATTTGATATATATATTATATCAGAATAGTTTTAGCGATATAAAGTATAACACATATCAATATACTAAACAGAATAGTCAATAAATCTGTCAATTACTTTGACAGTTAAACAGGTATAAATATCTTTAGTGAAAAAAAAATGGTTATGATAAAAAAAATATATATATTCTACTGTAAGCTCCCAATATCAGTAATAATAAATTTCTAGAGTCGAAACATGTATGCGAAATGAAGAAAAATCCTTAAACATCTAATAACAAATATGAGACCTCAAAAAACTCTCAACATTACATGCTGGTACTTTACATTTTACATGTTCTGCATGTTAAAGTATATATAAAATATTTCTTTTAAACTCAAAATCTGGTTTCCTTTTAATGCGAAACTATAAAATTAAAGGGGGAAACAGCCAAGATAGATAGCTAAATAATAGATAAAAAAAAATAATTAATGAAACCAAAGGTTCTCTGTAACATACGTCACAGTAACGTCCATCTTTTATACATACAACAAGAACTCATTTTAGCATCTCTATCATGATGTTATATCTTTTTTATACATGATACAAATACACACCATTTGACGCCGATATCCATATTTTGTTACAATAAATAAAATAAAATTTTCTTATTACCTAATAAGAGGTGTCTTTTTATTTAATATTGAAAGCACTCTATATTGATATGTACCATAATTAATCATTAAATTTCTTTGGAAGCAGCAAAGTTATTGAGATATACATTCCATTTAACATGTTAAAGGCCCGAATTCTTAAACAGTGTAAACCTAGGATACCATATTGTTAGTTAGCTAGACACAGACAAATGGATTTCATAAACGCATCTGACGCGGTTCTCGATTTCTTAAACAGTGTAAACCTAGGTTACCATATTGTTAGTTAGCTAGACACACACAAATGGATTTCATAAACGCAACTGACGTGGTTCTGCGTTTATGAAATCCATGTATGTGTGTCTAGCTAACTAACAATATGGTATCCTAGGTTTACACTGTTTAAGAAGTCGAGAAATCCGTCAGATGCGTATATGAAATCCATTTGTGTGTGTCTAGCTAACTAACAATATGGTATCCTAGGTTTACACTGTTTAAGAAATCGGGCCAAAGACCAAGAAATACTCTCATTAAGTGAATAAGATGAAATTGCAAATCTAAAGAAAAGTTGCATAAACGATGCCAAATTACCACGTGACGATTATTTTATGCTCCTGCGCTTGAAAACAAATTAAATTAAAATTAGGTATATCCTTTAAATTTTTATCGCTTATAAAGCGCAATATTCAGTGCTATCAGCAAGAATGCACTAAGAAATGTATTTAAATACTGCAAAGCAAGAAAGATTCATCATGAACAAGGGTTGTAAATATAACAAACTTAAACCTTTAAGAGTCACTTTCACTGTCACAGAAATGGAATGAAGAGACTTGGGTGATGCACGAAATTGCTGAATATAACTGTCACATCCCATGGCCAAGCGAAGATATTAGAGTTCTTTTCATATAAACTCATAACAACTGAAAGTACTAATATTCCAACATTTTAATATGTTAGAAAAAAATAAAAGGATTCTGAATTTTATTAGCAGGAAGTATCTGTCATTGATATTAAAATCAGCATATCATCCTTGGCTTCTAAACTCCTCTCACCATCAACACTTTTCCAAACTGTATTTTGAAGAGATAGTTTAATGTGCTATACCAAGTCACTGGCAATGTATCATATTTCTGACATGGCCTACATAACATTTTACGCCAACTTCGGGAGGAGAAAACACTCTTTATATAAGGATTATAAAATTATCTGGGAGTAGCAGTTTATAGCCCGATTTCTTAAACAGTGTAAACCTAGGATACCATATTGATAGTTAGCTAGACACACAAATGGATTTCATAAACGCATCTGACGCGGTTCAATGCATGGCTAGGATCCCGTACGGGATCCTAGGCCATACGCAGAACCTCGTCAGGTGCATTTATGAAATCCATTTGTGTGTGTCTAGCTAACTAACAATATGGTATCCTAAGTTTACACTGTTTAAGAAATCGGGCCCATACGTATGTTCACTTGGTTTGCCTCTATCCTTTTTTTTAAATGCAATGATCTTCATTTCTCAAGTATACAAGTTTTTAGGGAGGTCATTAATCACTGGATTAGTTATTTGTTTAAAAAGTGCAAATGTAAAAAATGCAGAGATGACGCTTACAGTAAAAAAAATCTAGGTTAGTATTATATCACTATCATGTCTATACTTCCAGACGTTAATTCACTGTAACATGCTGAAAGTGAGTGCTGTCATTGTCAATGTCTTCTTTCACTTCGTATTTTTCATTCTTAAAATGGTTTTCTGAAAATATATAGTAAAATACTATTTCAACATATAAATCTAAGTTTTTTTTTAGAATAACATTTCATTCTATATTTCCGCTGTAGGTCACTTGAATGATTATAGGAAATTTCACATTAATTTCTCTAACTGTATTTCCATATAAATAGGTTCACTGCACTTTAAGAGTAGATTTAATCACCATCTTTAACACATATTCGCATTACCTGGCATCAGTGCCACCTGCTTGGAGCAGGTGGCATTGACTACCAGCCTATAATATGTTATTATTCAGATAGAATTTCCCACAAGATTTTCCTTTAATGGGTTCATTTAGTGTCGTCTTCGCAGACAGAAGAATCTTCGATGAATCATAATGAAATTCTCTTTTTAATAAAGAGAGCTGAAAGTCTTTGGAGATTGATGGTGGTTTGAGGATCTCCTGGAGAAATGGCTAAAGCTTCTTCATAATGCTTCTTGGCTTCTTCTAACTTACCATTCAAATGGAGTATAGCGCCCAAGTTTCTCTGGCTAGATACATCCTGTGTTGAAAAAAAAATATTTCATCATAATCACAAAATATGTTTTGATACATCCTGTGTTAATTTTTTTTATTATAATTAAAAAATATGCTTTTTGGTTAGTAATTTCCATGGTTTTATACATCACGTCACTTATTATTGTCAATCTAACTAAATTCTGAATAATCCTAATCCTTTTCGACCTATATGTGTATTTACTTTCTAACTAAATGAATTGATGAGTTTGAGAACATTTATCTTATATAACAAGCAATTTGTTTTTCCATTCGCTTCTCTGTATGACTTTGTAAGGACTATTCTATGAGATACCTTAGGTTGAAGCTTCACTGCTCTCCTGTAGAAAGTCTCTGCCAGCTGATTTCTGCCAGCTAGTCTTAGGGCAGTTGCGGCATTGAACGCAGCTGTGTGGTCTTGAGAATCCAAGAGAACAACTTTTAGCCAAGCTTCTACGGCTTCTTCCACCCGCTCTTGTTCTAGCAACAGCTGGGCTAAAGAGGAAAGGAGTTTACCAGAAACATTAATAAAGTTGCTACTTTGAGAACGTGACCAGTTTAGGTCACGAAATTAATAAGTACTTTATATATATATATATATATATATATATATATATATATATATATATATATATATATATATATATATATATATATATATATATATATATATATATATATATATATATATATATATATATATATATATATATATATATATATATATATATATATATATATTCGTTGTTTTATTTCATGGGCTTTTCCTACCATTTTAGACTGTATTTTAATAGTTCAGTGTTATTAACCATCTAAATAGCATTTTTTTATTGTATTTGCCTTACATTAAGCCATAGTCAAGTTGACACTTCTAATAATATTAATAGTCTATAGTTAATGATCTCAAGAAAGTTTGAATACTGTTCCCTTTAAATAATACTGAAATGCAAAAACAGAGCAAAAGTGAGCTCGGTTTAACTAGTCCTAAGATGCCAGGTGTAAAGCTACTAATCTAGAAAAATAAGATATAGCCATACCAAAAATCTGCAATTTAAGCTTTTGGAATAAAATATTAAAGACCTTACCCAGGTGTTTATGAGGGTGGGGATCCTCAGGTGCCAGGGACACGGCTTTTCTTATCCAGCGCTCAGCCTCTTCCATCCTACTGCCCTGGAAGGTATTATGAACAATGTCATTTCTTTCACTGTAGTAACTGTCATTACAGTAGCTATGTACTTATCATTATATTAAAAAAATTCTCACTTGCATGGTATTTTTGGGTAATATGGTTGGCATTTATTTTACAGAAAGTAATCAACTGCTGAAGATATTTTAGACATAAACAGAACTGTCCAAGACTGTATGTTGTTAAGTCTTCCTTCAGTTACGGTTCTTCTTCTATGCCTACATTAATATTTGAACATTCATTGATATTTGTTATACATCTCTTATTATCCCCTCACAATACTCCCCATCTCAGCTTCTCTTTGATTTATGTTTTCTTCGTGCCTAGGCCCGATGAGGATAATTTTCTTTCCCCGTCCTGTTGTCACACTCATTAAATAAAATAAATATGTCATGAAATGCAATATAGCGTTATTTCCTTGAATATATGCTATAGTCTTTGTATTACTTAAGGAAAGTATAAATGAAAAAAAAAAAATATTAGGCAAATGCTCTCTCGCAATATTCGGAAAAGGGTTGGGAAACTCGAGAATAAAATCGCTTTTCTCTTGATTACAATATATTATGCAATAAAGTTTACTTTAGCCGCTTTCATACCAAAGTGGCACGTCGCACGTAGCATGCCACGTGGAACGAGAGTTGAAAACGAGTATCCGGAAATATATGAATCCTCTCACACAGAAGTGGCGCGACACGTCCCATATGCCATGCCACTTGTGTGAAAGGTTTCATATATTTCCGGATGTTCGTTTTCAACTGGCGTGCCACGTGGTATGCCATGTGCAACGTGCCACTTTGGTGTGAAAGCGGCCTTACACTGATGGGTAAATATCACGAGACGTATTGAATACCCACACGCATATCCATACCAGACTCATCATCTTTTCATGCGCCATATATATATTTACTCACTGATTACGCAAAATGGATATCATGACTAATCATAAAAAATACCCAACTTTACGCCCAACAATCTTTCAAATTCAACATAAACAAACTATGAAAGTTGAATTTTCTCGATAATCAGAGAGAAAAAGAGGTGATTCACGTCAAATCATACGTTATTTCGGGGACCCTTAAATATAATTTATAAGTATTTCTATATCCTCATCTTTCTTCGCCAATAAATGGCCGAGAAATTTGACCAAGTGTATATAAAACACAAAACACACACACACATACACACATTAGGTAATCACACACACACACACATACACACATACACACACACATAAACACATACACACACACACACACACACACACACACACACACAAAACTTGAGGGATCGTAAATTTCAACAATGGCTACCATGGATAGAGATTGCATGAACATTTAGAAATGATGAATGGACCCCCCCCCGGTATTATCCTCCCTCTCCCTTCCCCTACTCCCCCCCACCCGTGAAAATAGATCGAGTAAATGTATCGCAGACATGCCATATTTAATGCCGGTTAAAACTCAAAAAATCTAAAAGATACACGCGGATTTCTTTTCTTGAAATCTTGTATACATAGTTTTCTGATAGGGATTTACTTTAATTTGATTAAATCCGCTTTTACGTCACGGACTCCCTTTTCTACTAAGGGCTAGGACGGTTGCCTTCTTGCGAAGGACTTGTTTTGGCAGATGTAATCGTTACCCTGAGTGCATGCTCTTGCTAACCTCAGACCGTGACGGGGCGAGAACCCTCGACCAGGCGCCTCAGAGCCGCGGACGCTACCGCTTGAGCCACGGTGACTACTTTATTATTTTAATTTGATGATGATTATTAACTTAAAAATTTTATTATTTTATTTCACCAAGCCTTTGATGTATTACGAAGAAAAATGCGCTTATTAAATAGTGTCAATTCGGTTAATAAATGCAGCCACTGGAGGATAAAGCCAGCCTAATTGAGAGCCGGTCCTAAACATGGATAAAAGGAGGATTTGGTGTCAGGAAGGGCATCCAGCCTTAAAAACTTTAAACCAAAAGCCAACATACGTTTCCAAGAAACTGGTGAGATAAGGTGACCCTATATCAAGATGAGAAAAGCTATCAAGAGAGAAGACGTAAGAGCTCATTTGTTGTTGTTCCGGTTTTACGTCACGGACTCCCTTTTCTATTAAGGGCTAGGACGGTTGCCTTCTTGCAAAGGACTTGTTTTGGCAGATGTAATCGTTACCCTGAGTGCATGCTCTTGCTAACTTTAGACCATGATGGGACGCGAGCCCTCGACCTGACGCCTCGAAGTCGCGGACGCTACCGCTTGAGCCACGGCGACTACACGTAAAAGCTCATTCAGCCCTAAAAATGGGAGGAAAGAGAGGAAAACTGTTTTAAGGTATGTTTTGCTCTGTGCGATTATCGCTCAACGATGATCGTTCATGGCTTAACGATGATCGTCAAACGATTGTCTAAAGCACTAATTTTTTGTTTTTGACTAGGGCTGTTTTGCTCCGAGCGACGGCCGCAAATTAGCCCCATTCAAAATCAAAAGGGGGGTACAGACGATCATTATTACTGTCAGTAAAAATACTGACACTATTCTATTGGTGTGAACTACTACGTCCATATGATGGACACACCGACAGTAATAATGACAGTACAGGGAAATACTGTTAGTAATAATGATCGTCTGTTTAGCCCTAAGACAATAGTTTGACGATCATCGTTAAGCCATGAACGATCATCGTTGAGCGATAATCGCACCGAGCACAACGTATCTTTAGGGGTTGTAACCTAGATTAGTACTTGCAGCCCACGCTAAATTCTGGTCTAATTTGACGTTTTATATATATATATATATATATATATATATATATATATATATATATATATATATATATATATATAGATATATATATAGATAGATAGATAGATAGATAGATAGATAGATAGATAGATAGATAGATAGATATACAAAACACATCCCAATTTTTCATGAATTCCATACCATCTAACACCGGACATTGAAAAAAATTATTCTACAGGAATTAACTTCATAGTCTAAAAGGCAAATACCCAAATTATGAAGAATCTTTAGAAGATATAAGAAAGTATGGCAGTAATATATGAAGATAAAAAAAGAACTTCTGAAATTGTTAAACATACATAGCAAATGACACAAAAGCTCTGTGTAATCTCATATTCCAATATATCCAAAAAAAAAAAAAAAAACAAACAAACACGAGTCTCAACAAAAAAGGAAATTGTCAAGTATGGTAAAATAGGGAAAATCCAGATACAAAGTCCAAAACAATAAAGAACAAAATGTGGTATTTATCAATTCAGAGCATGGCAAAAAGTATATGGTTTCTCTCTCTCTCTCTCTCTCTCTCTCTCTCTCTCTCTCTCTCTCTCTCTCTCTCTCTCTCTCTCTCTCTCTCTCTCTCTCTCTCTCTCTCTCTCTCTCTCTCTCTCTCTCTGTGTGTGTGTGTGTGTGTGTGTGTGTGTGTGTGTGTGTGTGTGTGTGTGTGTGTGTGTGTGTGTGTGTGTGTGTGTGTGTGTGTGTGTGTGTGTGTGTGACGTTTTTCTCTCTCCTAATCATTGCAAGGCAAAAGGTATGTGGTTTTTCCTCTGATATGTGGCTTTTTTTTTCTCTCTCTCCACACGAAAAATAAATGAATTCATGAGGGGAAAACATAAAGAAACCTTGACGTGAGGGGAATGCGTAATGCAGTGCACGAACACGGCACTAACGGGCAATTAAGGTTGGGTGGCACTATTGATTACGCGTAACGAAATTGCCTCGCGTGTGACACCTTTTATTCGTATATATACTTGTACATATCATCTGCCTTAGAGAAATGTAATAGTAATTACCTTTAGTGGAAAATAAAATAAACATGTAATTATACAGAGAAATAAGGACATAAACAAAACAAATACAAAAACTTGTAAACTCTAAATTCTACTCATCATCCATCAAGTAAAAAAAAAAAATTGGTCAGTGGATTGTTGCTACACATATTGTCAAAATATTTGACAGAGATATTTCGACACCTATTTACACTTTTTTTTTTTGGTATGTGTATGCTTTTTTTTTTTTTTTTTTTTTTCAAGTTCACCCAAGTCACGATACTCGTATTTTACGATCATACCTTCATTTCCTTTCATTTTTAACATTCACCGGCAAGTTGTATTAGCAGATATCGGTAATAACCATTTCACCGCTGGTCACACACACACATATACACCCACCCACCCACACACACACACACATATACACCCACCCACCCACACACACACACACCTATCCACACATACACACCCACCCACACCCACACACCCACCCACCCACCCACACACACACACACACACACACACATGGACAAGGAAATGTTCAGAAATATATATGTAACCTATGTGAGGCCAAAACTCGAATATGCAGCCCCCTTTTGGAATCCGCACTTGAAAAAGCACATAGCTAAGCTTGAAAAAGTTCAAAGACATGCCACGAAACTGGTGCCAGAAATACGCAATCTCGGTTATGATGAGAGGCTGAGGGAATTAGACTTGCCATCACTCGAAGCTAGAAGAGTAAGGGGGGATATGGTGACAGTCTTTAAATTCCTTCATGGTTATGATAGAGTGGATAGGGATCGATATTTCGATATCGCTGGCTCTAGAACTAGAGGTCATAGTTTGAAGCTTGGTAAGAAAACTTGTTTGCAGGATGTAAGGAAATACTTTTTCAGTGTAAGAGTAGTTGATAATTGGAATTCGCTAAGCGAGGAGGTAGTTAATGCTATCTCAATCCATAGTTTTAAGGACAGGTATGATAAGTATCACTAAGTCTAAAAATGGAATCGATCAGGAGACGGGAAGATACGAGCTTTGGGCTCTTTCCCGTAAACACAATTAGGTAATCACAATTAGGTAATCACACACACACACACACACACACACACACACACACACACACGGGCAGGAGAGAAAGGAACTAGAATAAAGAAGCTGAAAGGGGAAAAGAGTGAACTAGAAACTAGAATTTCTAATCAAAAAGATAAAAACAAACAGCTAAATGACAACCTAAATGAATTAGATGCTAGTTCACTGCTCTCTGCTGATAGAGACGAGATTGCAGCTTGGAATGTCCAGATTAAGGAAAACATTGAACAGTTTAGAAAAGAGTTCCAGGAGCTGAATATGGAAAATGATGCCATGAAAACTTCCTTTGCTGATGCACTAAAGGGGAATGTGGCAGTAAAAGAGGCTGTAAAAGTGGTGGCACTGGAAAACATACAAACAGTTGACTATAAAGAGACAGTAATAAAAAAAAATGAAAGACGTTGTGATGGAAAGGGCAAACCCACTCATCAAACAGGCACTTGATAAAGAGAAGACAGTGGTAATCTCAGGCATAAGCGAATCCCAGGGGAGACTTAAAGAAAATAAAGCTAGGGTTGTAGACCTGATAAGAAAGCTTGGAGTAGTTTGTGGTCCTGAGGATATTGTAAACATACACCAACTAGGTAAATATTCGAGGGAAGGAAAGCCGAGACCAACAAACATAACCTTTGAGAGAGGGGAAACATGTAGGGAAATATTGTTGAGAAAAAAGTCTAAAAGACCTTCAAGAATTCAAAGAAGTGTTCATTAGATGATACAGAACACAGGAAGAGATGGGAAAGATCAAAAACTTGTTGGAAGAGGCAAGAAGGTTAAATGAGGAAAGAAATGAAGAAGAGAAGACAAATTTTCATTTCAGAGTTTTTCCAGACAAAGGGGAGATAAAGAAGATAATGACAGAAGATCAGGGGATGGGGCCTCATTAAGATTGTTATACACAAATGCTGATGGATTATCTGGTAAGGCAGTAGAATTAAAAGATAGGATTCACAACAGTAAGGAAGATATAGTAGCAATTACAGAGACTAAGTTGAGTGAGGACATAAACAGTGTCACAGTTTTTCCTAAGGGCTTCAGAATATTAAGGGTTGAAAGATCTGAGAGGATTGGTGGAGGGATAGCACTACTCATAAGTGAAAGGATTCAAGTTGAAGAAATAAACTTGGCTATAGAAAGTGAGTTCAAGAAATTTCTTGTTGCTCGCATAAATACTGGGTCAGAGAGCATAATAATAACTTTTGTATATAACCCACCAAGAAACCAGAATAGGCTAGAAGTTTATAAGGAAAGTCATATAGGTACTATTGAAGTCATAAACTCAGTTGTTAACATGGCACGGGAGAGAAAATGTAGGATTTTGATTATGGAAGATTTTAATCATAAAGAGATAGATTGGATAAAACTTGACCCACACAGATTCCTAGATTGCGTACAAGGGAATTTCCTACACCAACATGTAATGGAACCAACGAGGGCCATGGGTGGGGATGAGCCATCACTACTTGATCTAGTATTCACAAATAATGTGTTGGATATTGAAAAATTTGAGTATGAACCACCAATTGGAAAGAGTGACCACTGTCTGTTGTTGATGGAGTATATCATGGAAGATATTCTGCCTGAGAGTAGAGGCACTGAGGACATGAGGAGGAACTATCCGAAAGGAGATTACATCAAAATGAGTGAGATTTTTGCAGTTATTGACTGGAGAACCTTATTTTACAACAAATCTGTACTAGAAATGTATGACATCTTTTGTGAGAAATATGGGAAGATGTAGATTGCTGCATACCTGTCACCAAAGTAATTCATGCCAGAGAGAAATGGTTCGATAATGAGTGTAAAAGAGCTAAGGAGTGGAGAGACAAATGCTGGAAAAGGTACAGGAGGAGAAAAACATAAATGCCTGGCAAACCTACAAAAGAGCAAGAAATGACTACCTAAGTAAAAGGAGTGAGGCAAAGAGAGACTATGAGAGGGACATCACCAAGAAGGCTAAAGAAAATCCCAAGCTTTTCCACAGCTTTATCAGAGGAAAACTGAAGGTAAAAGAACAGGTTTTAAGGCTAAAGAGAGCGGATGGAAGCATCACTGAGACGGATGAAGATATCTGCAAAGAATTGAACAAGGAGTTTCAGTCAGTATTTACAGTAGAAAATACCCCACCCCCTCAGATTGCAGTGATAGAAGCTCAAGGGCCGGTATTAGAGAACATCAGTCTTACAGCCACTGAGGTATGCAAAGCACTGATGGATTTAGATGTTCATAAAGCTACAGGTTCTGATGACATATCCCCTCATGTACTTAAAAATGCACAAACTCAATATCAGTGGCACTAAGCATCATATTTAAAAAGTCACTGGAGTCAGTGGAGATTCCAAGATGCTGGGAACAAGCAAATGTGATACCTATCTTCAAAAAGGGAAGGAGGGATACGGCTCTGAACTATAGACCAGCTTCCTTGACCAGCATAGTTTGCAAAGTTATGGAGAAACTACTAAGGAAACATATCTCTCTTCACTTGGAATCCTTCAAATTTTTGTCAGTGAGGCAACATGGCTTCAGAGAAGGTAGATCAACAGTAACAAACTTTTTAGAATTTTATGATGAGGTAAGCCGAATCTTAGAGGAAAGAGAGGGCTGGGCAGATTGCATATTCCTAGACTTCCAGAAAGCGTTTGACACTGTTCGACATGGGAGACTTATTAAGAAGTTGCAAGCAATGGCTAGAATAGGTAGAAATGTCTTGGAATGGATAAAAACTTACTTAGAAGGAAGGGAACAGAGGGTTAGAGTAAGGCACTCAGTGTCTGAATGGAGAAGAGTTAGTAGTGGAGTTCCACAGGGTTCAGTTTGAGGGCCACTTTTGTTCCTTGTATATGTAAATGACCTACCAGAGTCTGTAAATTCATTCATGAATATGTTTGCAGATGATGTAAAGACTGTGAAGAAAGTAAAAAACGAGAACAATGGTAGAGAACTTCAAGAGGATCTAAATAGTCTGCATGAGTGGTCAGAAAAGTGGCTAATGAAATTCAATACTTCAAAATGTAAGGTAATGAGAATGGGTACAAGTGCAAGAAGGCTCAAGCTTGACTACTCGGTGGCTGGAGTACAACTTCAGGAGGCAGAAAATGAGAGAGATCTAGGAGTAAACATACTGGCAGATTTGTCTCCAGAAAAACATATAAATGGCATAGTAAGGGCAGCATATGCATTCTTATCAAATGTAATGGTAGCCTTCAGGCACATGAACAAGGAAGTGTTCAGAAATATTTATGCAACCTATGTGAGGCCAAAACTCGAATATGCAGCCCCCTTTTGGAATCCACACTTGAAAAAGCACATAGCTAAGCTTGAAAAAGTTCAAAGACATGCCACAAAACTGGTGCCAGAAATACGCAATTTCAATTATGATGAGAGGCTGAAGGAATTAGACTTACCATCACTCGAAGCTAGAAGATTAAGGGGGGATATGGTGACAGTCTTTAAATTCCTTCATGGTTATGATAGAGTGGATAGGGATCGATACTTTGATATGGCTGGCTCTAGAACTAGAGGTCATAGTTTGAAGCTTGGTAAAAGAAAACTTCTTTGCAGGATGTAAGGAAATACTTTTTCAGTGTAAGAGTAGTTGATAATTGGAATTGGCTAAGCGAGGAGGTAGTTAATGCTATCTCAATCCATAGTTTTAAGGACAGGTATGATAAGTATCAGTAAGTATAAAATGGAACCGATCAGGAGACGGGAAGATACGAGCTTTGGGCTCTTTCCCGTAAACAATTAGGTAAACACACACACCACACACACACACACACACACACACACACACACACACACACACACACACACACACACACACACACACACACACACACACACACACACATTTAGCTTGAAAAAGTTCAAAGACATGCCACGACACTGGTGCCAGAAATACGCAATCTCGGTTATGATGAGAGGCTGAGGGAATTAGACTTGCCATCACTCGAAGCTAGAAGAGTAAGGGGGGATATGGTGACAGTCTTTAAATTCCTTCATGGTTATGATAGAGTGGATAGGGATCGATATTTCGATATGGCTGGCTCTAGAACTAGAGGTCATAGTTTGAAGCTTGGTAAGAAAACTTGTTTGCAGGATGTAAGGAAATACTTTTTCAGTGTAAGAGTAGTTGATAATTGGAATTCGCTAAGCGAGGAGGTAGTTAATGCTATCTCAATCCATAGTTTTAAGGACAGGTATGATAAGTATCACTAAGTCTAAAAATGGAACCGATCAGGAGACGGGAAGATACGAGCTTTGGGCTCTTTCCCGTAAACACAATTAGGTAATCACAATTAGGTAATCACACACAGGCCAAAACTCGAATATGCAGCCCCCTTTTGGAATCCGCACTTGAAAAAGCACATAGCTAAGCTTGAAAAAGTTCAAAGACATGCCACGAAACTGGTGCCAGAAATACGCAATCTCGGTTATGATGAGAGGCTGAGGGAATTAGACTTGCCATCACTCGAAGCTAGAAGAGTAAGGGGGGATATGGTGACAGTCTTTAAATTCCTTCATGGTTATGATAGAGTGGATAGGGATCGATATTTCGATATGGCTGGCTCTAGAACTAGAGGTCATAGTTTGAAGCTTCGTAAGAAAACTTGTTTGCAGGATGTAAGGAAATACTTTTTCAGTGTAAGAGTAGTTGATAATTGGAATTCGCTAAGCGAGGAGGTAGTTAATGCTATCTCAATCCATAGTTTTAAGGACAGGTACGATAAGTATCACTGAGTCTAAAAATGGAAGCGATCAGGAGACGGGAAGATACGAGCTTTGGGCTCTTTCCCGTAAACACAATTAGGTAATCACAATTAGGTAATCACACACAGGCCAAAACTCGAATATGCAGCCCCCTTTTGGAATCCGCACTTGAAAAAGCACATAGCTAAGCTTGAAAAAGTTCAAAGACATGCCACGAAACTGGTGCCAGAAATACGCAATCTCGGTTATGATGAGAGGCTGAGGGAATTAGACTTGCCATCACTCGAAGCTAGAAGAGTAAGGGGGGATATGGTGACAGTCTTTAAATTCCTTCATGGTTATGATAGAGTGGATAGGGATCGATATTTCGATATGGCTGGCTCTAGAACTAGAGGTCATAGTTTGAAGCTTCGTAAGAAAACTTGTTTGCAGGATGTAAGGAAATACTTTTTCAGTGTAAGAGTAGTTGATAATTGGAATTCGCTAAGCGAGGAGGTAGTTAATGCTATCTCAATCCATAGTTTTAAGGACAGGTACGATAAGTATCACTGAGTCTAAAAATGGAAGCGATCAGGAGACGGGAAGATACGAGCTTTGGGCTCTTTCCCGTAAACACAATTAGGTAATCACAATTAGGTAATCACACACTCAAGTGAATGACTTCTTTTACGTGAGAACTTGTGGAGCAACTTCTATTTATCAAATTCTTCTTTTATTTGCACATTAATTACAATAGAGAATGGGGGTAACAAAAGCCATGTTGCAATAAGAATTTTTTTGCTGTCTTGTACAACGATTCAGATAAATCGGAGTTGAGATCACTCTTTACACACAGGATTATGTATTGGTATTTGAACTAGTTTCTGGCTACATGCCACCACCCGTGTAGTAAGGATGACCTAACCGTATGGCTGTCCTCAATTTCTATTTTCTACCCCTCCTCTTCCCTACCCATCCTCTCTCTCTCTCTCTCTCTCTCTCTCTCTCTCCTCTCTCTCTCTCTCTCTCTCTCTCTCTCTCTCTCTCTCTGTGTGTGTGTGTGTGTGTTGTGTATGTAAATCATTTACCTTCAAACCATTTTCTGTATAACATATGTCTGGCGCATCTGTACACATATGTAGACACTTGTGCTGTATTAGTCATCACATACAAGTGTGTTTCGGCTACTCATGATGTAGATCTCTGCACTTAAAGACTCGATTTCTTAAACAGTATAAGCCTAAGATACCATATTGTTAGTTAGCTAGACACACAAATGGATTTCATAAACGCATCTGACGCGGTTCTGTGTATGGCCAGGATCCCAGGTGGGATCCTAGCCATACACAGAACCGCGTCAGATGCGTTTATGAAATCCATTTGTGTGTCTAGCTAACTAACAATATGGTATCTTAGGTTTACACCGTTTAAGAAATCGGGCCAAAGACTCGAGCTATTTTGTTGGAAGATTTTAATTTTTATACACAAACACACCCGGGCATATGGGATGATTATAATTCCCCAAGCGAGGAAATAGTCAACTATAAAAAACCTTCAAGATAAAAACCAAATAGGAGACGGGGCGCTACGTACATGCAGGCTAAATGATG
>JAXCGZ010013504.1:37500-60000 GCA_037179515.1 Halocaridina rubra | reverse complement strand
TTGCAGTGATAGAAGCTCAAGGGCCGGTATTAGAGAACATCAACCTTACAGCCTCAGAGGTATGCAAAGCGCTGATGGATTTAGATGTTCATAAAGCTACAGGTCCTGATGACATATCCCCTCATGTGCTTAATAAATGCGCAAACACAATATCAGTGGCACTAAGTATCATATTTAAGGAGTCACTGGAGTCGGGGGAGTTTCCAAGATGCTGGAAGCAAGCAAATGTGATACCTATCTTCAAATAGGGAAGGAGGGATACGGCTCTGAACTATAGACCAGTTTCCTTGACCAGCATAGTTTGCAAAATTATGGAGAAACTACTAAGGAAATATATCTCTCTTCACTTGGAATCCTTCAACTTTTTGTCAGTGAGGCAACATGGCTTCAGAGAAGGTAGATCAACAGTAACAAACTTATTAGAATTTTATGATGAGGTAAGCCAAATCTTACAGGAAAGAGAGGGCTGGGCAGATTGCATATTCCTAGACTTCCAGAAAGCGTTTGACACTGTTCCACATGGGAGACTTATTAGGAAGCTGCAATCAATGGCTAGAATAGGTGGAAATGTTTTGGAATGGATAAAAACTTACTTAGCAGGAAGGGAACAGAGGGTTAGAGTAAGACACTCAGTGTCTGAATGGAGAAGAGTTACTAGTGGAGTTCCACAGGGTTCAGTTTTAGGGCCACTGTTGTTCCTTGTATATGTAAATAACCTACCAGAGTCTGTAAATTCATTCATGAATATGTTTGCAGATGATGCAAAAATTGTGAAGAAAGTAAAAAACGAGAACAATGGTAGAGAACTTCAGGAAGATCTAAATAATCTGCATGAGTGGTCAGAAAAGTGGCTAATGAAATTCAATACTTCAAAATGTAAGGTAATGAGAATGGGTACAAGTGCAAGAAGGCCCAAGCTTGACTACTCGGTGGGTGGAGTACAACTTCAAGAGACAGAAAATGAGAGAGATCTAGGAGTAAACATACTGGCAGATTTGTCTCCAGAAATACATATAAATAGCATAGTAAGGGCAGCATATGCATTCTTATCAAATGTAAGGGTAGCCTTCAGGCACATGGACAAGGAAATGTTCAGAAATATTTATGTAACCTATGTGAGGCCAAAACTCAAATAGGCAGCCCCCTTTTGGAATCCGCACTTGAAAAAGCACATAGCTAAGCTTGAAAAAGTTCAAAGACATGCCACGAAACTGGTGCCAGAAATACGCAATCTCAGTTATGATGAGAGTCTGAGGGAATTAAACTTACCATCACTCGAAGCTAGAAGAGTGAGGGGGTATATGGTGACAGTGTTTAAATTTCTTCATGGTTATGATAGAGTGGATAGGGATCGATATTTTGATATGGCTGGCTCTAGAACTAGAGACCATAGTTTGAAGCTTGGTAAGAAAACTTCTTTGCAGGATGTAAGGAAATACTTTTTCAGTGTAAGAGTAGTTGATAATTGGAATTGGCTAAGCGAGGAGGCAGTTAATGCTATCTCAATCCATAGTTTTAAGGACAGGTATGATAAGTATCACTAAGTCTAAAATGGAAGCGATCAGGAGACGGGAAGATACGAGCTTTGTGCTCTTTCCCGTAAACACAATTAGGTAATCACAATTAGGTAATCACACACAAACACACACACACACACACACACACATTATAATAACTGTTGTATATAAGCCACCAAGGAATCAGAATAGGCTTGAAGTTTATGAGGAAAGTCATATAGGTACTATTGAAGTCATAACTCAGTTGTTAACATGGCACGGGAGAGAAAATGTAGGATTTTGATATGGGAGACTTTAATCATAAAGAGATAGATTGGATAAATCTTGACCCACACAGTGGTGAGGACTCATTCGGAGCAAGATTCCTAGATTGCGTACAAGGGAATTTCCTACACCAACATGTAATGGAACCAACGAGGGCCAGGGGTGGGGATGAGCCATCACTACTTGATCTAGTATTCACAGATAATGTGTTGGATATTGAAAAAATTGAGTATGAACCACCAATTGGAAAGAGTGACCACTGTGTGTTGTTGATGGAGTATATCATTGAAGATATTCTGCCTGAGAGTAGAGGCACTGAGGACATGAGGAGGAACTATCCGAAAGGAGATTACATCAAAATGAATGAGATTTTTGCAGTTATTGACTGGAGAACCTTATTTTACAACAAATCTGTACAAGAAATGCATGACATCTGTTGTGAGAAATATGGGAAGATAGTAGATTGCTGCATACATGTCACCAAAGTAGGTGTAATTCATACCAGAGAGAAATGGTTTGATAATGAGTGTAAAAGAGCTAAGGAGTGGAGAGACAAATGCTGGAAAAGGTATAGGAGGAGAAAAAACATAAATGCCTGGCAAACCTACAAAAGAGCAAGAAATGACTACCTAAGTAAAAGGAGAGCGGCAGAGAGAGACTAGGAGAGGGACATCACCAGGAAGGCTAAAGAAAATCCCAAACTTTTCCACAGCTTTATCAGGGGAAAACTGAAGGTAAAAGAACAGGTTTTAAGGCTAAAGAGAGCGGATGGAAGCATCACTGAGACGGATGAAGAGATCTGCAAAGAATTGAATAAGGAGTTTCAGTCAGTATTTACAGTAGAAAATACCCCAACCCCTCAGATTGCAGATAGAAGCTCAAGGGCCGGTATTAGAGAACATCAATCTTACAGCCACAGAGGTATGCAAAGCGCTGATGGATTTAGATGTTCATAAAGCTACAGGTCCTGATGACATATCCCCTCATGTACTTAAAAAATGCGCAAACTCAATATCAGTGGCACTAAGTATCATATTTAAAAAGTCACTGGAGTCAGGGGAGATTCCAAGATGCTGGAAACAAGCAAATGTTATACCTATCTTCAAAAAGGGAAGGAGGGATACGACTCTGAACTATAGACCAGTTTCCTTGACCAGCATAGTTTGCAAAGTTATGGAGAGACTACTAAGGAAACATATCTCTCTTCACTTGGAATCCTTCAACTTTTTGTCAGTGAGGCAACATGGCTTCAGAGAAGGTAGATCAACAGTAACAAACTTATTAGAATTTTATGATGAGGTAAGCTGAATCTTACAGAAAGAGAGGGCTGGGCAGATTGCATATTCCTAGACTTCCAGAAAGCGTTTGACACTGTTCCACATGGGAGACTTATTAGGAAGCTGCAAGCAATGGCTTGAATAGGTGGAAATGTCTTGGAATGGCTAAAAACTTACTTAGAAGGAAGGGAACAGAGGGTTAGAGTAATACACTCAGTGTCTGAATGGAGAAGAGTTAGTAGTGGAATTCCACAGGGTTCAGTTTTAGGGCCACTGTTGTTCCTTGTATATGTAAATGACCTACCAGAGTCTGTAAATTCATTCATGAATATGTTTGCAGATGATGCAAAGATTGTGAAGAAAGTAGGAAACGAGAACAATGGTAGAGAACTTCAGGAGGATCTAAATAGTCTGCATGAGTGGTCAGAAAAGTGGCTAATGAAATTCAATACTTCAAAATGTAAGGTAATGAGAATGGGTACAAGTGCAAGAAGGCCCAAGCTTGACTACTCGGTGGGTGGAGTACATCTTCAAGAGACAGAAAATGAGAGAGATCTAGGAGTAAACATACTGGCAGATTTGTCTCCAGAAATACATATAAATGGCATAGTATGGGCAGCATATGCATTCTTATCAAATGTAATGGTAGCCTTCAGGCACATGGACAAGGAAATGTTCAGAAATATTTATGTAACCTATGTGAGGCCAAAACTCGAATATGCAGCCCCCTTTTGGAATCCGCACTTGAAAAAGCACATAGCTAAGCTTGAAAAAGTTCAAAGACATGCCACGAAACTGGTGCCAGAAATACGCAATCTCAGTTATGATGAGAGGCTGAGGGAATTAGACTTACCATCACTCGAAGCTAGAAGATTAAGGGGGGATATGGTGACAGTCTTTAAATGCCTTCATGGTTATGATAGAGTGGATAGGGATCGATATTTTGCTATGGCTGGCTCTAGAACTAGAGGTCATAGTTTGAAGCTTGGTAAGAAAACTTCTTTGCAGGATGTAAGGAAATACTTTTTCAGTGTAAGAGTAGTTGATAATTGGAATTGGCTAAGCGAGGAGGTAGTTAATGCCATCTCAATCCATAGTTTTAAGGACAGGTATGATAAGTATGACTAAGTACAAAATGGAACCGATCAGGAGACGGGAAGATACGAGCTTTGGGCTCTTACCCGTAAACACAAGTAGGTAATTACAATTGGGTAATTACACACACACACACACACACACACACACACACACACACACACACACCTCTTTACCGTAAACACAATTATTTAATTACAATTAGGTAATTACAAAACTGTTTCTCAAGCTGGTGAATATTGTAATTATGATCATTTTGACCACAGATTGGGGGTGGGGGGACTTTAAAACAACGGAACTGAGTTTGTAGAATGCCCCTGGTGTTATATTTGACACATGCAGAGGTAACAGCCGATATGCTAAGCAAAGGATGTTATGCCGCTTTCTCACCAAAGTCTTACGTGGCACGCCCGTTGAAAACGAACATCCAGAAATATATGAAACCTTTCACACAGAAGAGGCGTGACACGTCCCATGTGCCACGTGCGACTTATGTGCCATTCAGAGTAACTCGGAAGTCGCACGTGGTACATGGGAGGTGTCACGCCACTTCTGTGTGAAAAGTTTCATAGATTTTTGGATGTTCGTTTTTAACTGGTGTGCAACGTGGCTTGCCAGGTGCGACGTGCCACTTTGGTGTAAAAGGGGCCTTAGAAACGGATCCCGGAGGAGTAGGAGAGTGTATATATATATATATATATATATATATATATATATATATATATATATATATATGTGTGTGTGTGTGTGTGTGTATTCATATATATATATATATATATATATATATATATATATATATATATATATATATATATATATATATATATATATATATATATATATATGTGTGTGTGTGTGTGTGTGTGTGATTACCTAATTGTGATTACCTAATTGTGTTTACGGGAAAGAGCCCAAAGCTCGTATCTTCCCGTTTTACTACGCTTGATTCATGACTTAATTAAGAGATAAACAGAAAGGTGTGACACCGTGTTTAAGGAATTTTGATGAAAAACGAGATAAGCCATATACAAATTACCATTACAACGAGATGGTGTAAATGTTGGAGAAATATGGCAACAACAACATATATGTAAACAACGACAATAAAACAATAATAATAATAATAATAATAATAATAATGATGATGATGATGATAAAGCAATTACCTAGTCGCATCTATAAAGAAAACTCAAAACATTTTGAAAAATATTAGAGATTATTTATTTCTTTATTACATTTTTCCTCAAAAAGGAGAGAGAGAGAGAGAGAGAGAGAGAGAGAGAGAGAGATTATTTTTTATTTTATTTTATTAATTTATTGCGCCAAGGCGTCAGACATTACATGAGTTCATACAAATAATGCTTCAAATGGATATAAAACCAAGAATTGAACATGGTTTACAGGGAGGTGTACATATTGATAAAACATTGCTGCATACTAACACACAACTCACAGACTGGCAGCACAGAGTACATTATATGCAAAAGTAAAGCTCAGAGAAACACAGAATGCACAAACAGAATTATATAGCAACATACAGAAAATATATGTATAATTCAATATAATTAATGGCCACCAAAGTGAGGAAAACGAGCAAGAATAACATCAAGGTTGTCATCATTAAGTAAAAATGAGCAGATCTGTATTAAGTTCTGACCTCGTGGTAAAACATCTCTCACTGCGGGGCACTGAAGACAATAGTGGTCAAGAGTGTTAGCATTAGTTCGGTCGCATAATGTACAGGAGGTGTACTGTGGCATATCTAGAGTCTGGGAGACCTGCCATAAAGGCCGATACCCCATTCTGAGCCGAGCACTAACTACATTGTTTTTCCGCACCATTAACCCGCGTCTGCGATACTTGTAGCGACTGTGAAGGAAGTGATCATGGTGCTGTATGGACACACTGTTGGCCCTCTCCGTGTCCCTGCGCTGGACCGTCATGGCAAACCCAGCTGAGAGAGAGAGAGAGAGAGAGAGAGAGAGAGAGATTAATACATACGCTGTATAATACAACTGAATCAACGACTAAGACGCAGAGTAATATTTTTATATTTAATTATATTAATACATTTTATAGACTGTTTTTATTTGTATTTTTATATTTATATCTATAATTAACTGTTGGCAGTTGGTACATTTTAATATATTGAGTTCACGCACACGCGCACACACACACACACACACACACACACACACACACACACACACACACACACACACACACACACATATATATACATATATATGAGAGAGAGAGAGAGAGAGAGAGTCTGAAGATTTCATTTTCTATCATTTTATTAAAATCAGGACTTTTTATTTATTTATTTATTTGTTTATTTATTTACTTATTATTAGAAATTGCTTTCATATATGACACGAATATTCCAGGTATAATAATATGCCAAGGCTCATATTTCTTTAATATCGTAATGACCTGTAAATCATCTCATGATATGAATCCTGATCGCATTCATTTTACTACATTCATGTCAAGAAGTGTCGCCAGCATGTCTCGTTCTTTTCCGTTGGTATCAGTAATGGAAAAGAGAGAGAGAGAGAGAGAGAGAGAGAGAGAGAGAGAGAGAGAGAGAGAGAGAGTGTAATTACCTAATTGTGCTTACGGGAAAGAGCATAAAAACTCGTAACCTCTCGTCTCCTGATCGGTTCCATTTTGTACTCAGTGATACTTATTATACTTGTCCTTAAAACTATGGATTGAGTTAGCATTAACTACCTCCTCGCTTAGCGAATTCCAGTCATCAACTACTCTTACACTAAAAAAAGTACTTCCTTACATCCTTCAAAGAAGTTTTCTTACGAATTTTCAAACTATTACATCTAGCTCAAGTGCCAGCCATATCAAAATATCGATCCCTATCCACTAAGTCATAACCGAGAAGGAATTTGAAAACCGTCACAATATCCCCCTCACTCCTATAGCTTCGAGTGATGGTAAGTAATTCCCTCGGCCTCTCTTGATAACTGAGACTGCGTACTTCTGGCACCAGTTTCGTGGCGTGTCTCTGAGCTATTTCCAACTTAATTATGTGTTTTTTCAAGTGTGAATTCCAAAAGGGGGCTGCATATTCAAGCTTTGTCCTCACATAGGTTACATAAATATTTCTGAACATTTCCTTGTCCATGTGCCTGAAGGCTATCCTTACAGTTGCTAAGAAAACATATGCTGCCCTTACAATGCCATTTATATGAATTTCCTGAGACAAATCTGGCAGTATGTTTACTCCTACATCTCTCTCATTCTCCGTCTCTTTGAAACTCTGCTCCTGCTATTAAGTATTCAAGCTTGGGCCTTCTCGCAGTTGTACCCATTCTCATTACCTTACATTTAGAAGTAAGTGTGTGTGTACTTACCTAATTGTACTTACCTAATTGTGTTTACGGGAAAGAGCCCAAAGCTCGTATCTTCCCGTCTCCTAATCTGTTCCATTTTATACTTAGTCATACTTATCATACCTGTCCTTAAAACTATGGATTGAGATAGCATTAACTGCCTCCTCGCTTAGCCAATTCCAATTATCAACTACTCTTACACTGAAAAAGTATTTCCTTACATCCTGCAAAGAAGTTTTCTTACCAAGCTTCAAACTATGGTCTCTAGTTCTAGAGCCAGCCATATCAAAATATCGATCCCTATCCACTCTTTCATAACCATGAAGGAATTTAAAGACTGTCACCATATCCCCCCTTAATCTTCTAGCTTCGAGTGATGGTATGTCTAATTCCCTCAGCCTCTCATCATAACTGAGATTGCGTATTTCTGGCACCAGTTTCGTGGCATGTCTTTGAACTTTTTCAAGCTTAGCTATGTGCTTTTTCAAGTGTGGATTCCAAAAGGGGGCTGCATATTCGAGTTTTGGCCTCACATAGGTTACATAAATATTTCTGAACATTTCCTTGTCCATGTGCCTGAAGGCTACCCTTACATTTGATAAGAATGCATATGCTGCCCTTACTCTGCCATTTATATGTATTTCTGGAGACAAATCTGCCAGTATGTTTACTCCTAGATCTCTCTCATTTTCTGTCTCTTGAAGTTGTACTCCAGCCATCGAGTAGTCAAGCTTGGGCCTTCTTGCACTTGTACCCATTCTCATTACCTTACATTTTGAAGTATTGAATTTCATTAACCACTTTTCTGACCACTCATGCAGACTATTTAAATCTTCCTGAAGTTCTCTACCATTGTTCTCGTTTTTTACTTTCTTCACAATTTTTGCATCATCTGCAAACATATTCATGAATGAATTTACAGACTCTGGTAGGTCATTTACATATACAAAGAACAAAAGTGGCCCTAAAACTGAACCCTGTGGAACTCCACTACTAACTCTTCTCCATTCAGACACTGAGTGTCTTACTCTAACCCTCTGTTCCCTTCCTTCTAAGTAAGTTTTTATCCATTCCAAGACATTTCCACCTATTCTAGCCTTTGCTTGCAGCTTCCTAATAAGTCTCCCATGTGGAACAGTGTCAAACGCTTTATGGAAGTCTAGGAATATGCAATCTGCCCAGCCTTCTCTTTCCTGTAAGATTCGGCTTACCTCATCATAACATTCTAATAAGTTTGTTACTGTTGATCTACCTTCTCTGAAGCCATGTTGTTTCTCCATAACTTTGCAAACTATGCTGGTCAAGGAAACTGGTCTATAGTTCAGAGCCGTATCCCTCCTTCTCCTTTTGAATATAGGTATCACATTTGCTTGTTTCCAGCATCTTGGAATCTCCCCTGACTCCAGTGACTTTTTAAATATGATACTTAGTGCCACTGATATTGAGTTTGCACATTTTTTAAGTACATGAGGGGATATGTCATCAGGACCTGTAGCTTTATGAACATCTAAATCCATCAGCGCTTTGCATACCTCTGTGGCTATAAGGTTGATGTTCTCTAATACCGGCCCTTGAGCTTCTATCTCTGCAATCTGAAGGGGTGGGGTATTTTCTACTGTAAATACTGACTGTAACTCCTTGTTCAATTCTTTGCAGATCTCTTCATCCGTCTCAGTGATGCTTCCATCCGCTCTCTTTAGCCTTAAAACCTGTTCATTTACCTTCAGTTTTCCTCTGATAAAGCTGTGCAAAAGCTTGGGATTTTCTTTAGCCTTCCTGGTGATGTCCCTCTCATAGTCTCTCTCTGCCTCTCTCCTTTTACTTGGGTAGTAATTTCTTGCTCTTTTGTAGGTTTGCCAGGCATTTATGTTTTTTCTCCTCCTATACCTTTTCCAGCATTTGTCTCTCCACTCCTTAGCTCTTTTACACTCATTATCGAACCATTTCTCTCTGGCATGAATTACACCTACTTTGGTGACATGTATGCAGCAATCTACTATCTTCCCATATTTCTCACAAAAGATGTCATACTTTTCTTGTACAATTTTGTTGTAAAATAAGGTTCTCCAGTCAATAACTGCAAAAATCTCATTCCTTTTGATGTAATCTCCTTTCGGATAGTCCCTCCTCATGTCCTCAGTGCCTCTACTCTCAGGCAGAATATCTTCAATGATATACTCCATCAACAACACACAGTGGTCACTCTTTCCAATTGGTGGTTCATTCTCAATATTTTCAATATCCAACACATTATCTGTGAATACTAGATCAAGTAGTGATGGCTCATCCCCACCCCTGGCCCTTGTTGGTTCCATTACATGTTGGTGTAGGAAATTCCCTTGTGTGTGTGTGTGTTTGTACTTAACCTAATTGCACTTACGGAAAAGAGCCATAGATATGTAAAATTCCTTATCCTGGTCGATTTTTTGTTTATAGTCAATGATATTTACGTTTGTCTGTAAAACTATGTATGCAGTCAGCATTAACTACTTCCTCGCATAGCGAATTCCAATCATCAACTAATTTTATACTAAAGTTTTTCCTTACATCTGCAAAGGTTTTCATACAAAGCTTTAAACTGACTGCTGATTTAGAGCCACCCATATCAAAATATTACTTCCTGTCCACTCTGTCATATCTAGGCAGGAATTTGAAAACAGGCACAATATCCCTCCCCCTCTTACTTCTAGCTATAAATGATGGTAAGCTGAATTACCTCAGCCTCTCCTCAAAAGTGAGTTTTCATCGCCAGTTTCGTGGCAAGTCTTTGAACTTTTTCCAGTTTATTTATATGTATTTTCAAGTGCTGATTCCAAAAGGGTGCTATATATTCAAGCTTTGGCCTCACGTGTGTTACATAAGTATTCCTGAACATTTCCTTGTCCATGTGCTTGAAGGCTACCATTACATTTGCTAAGAAAACATATGCAGTCCTGACCATGACATTTATTTGCATTTGCTTAGACAAATCTTGCCATGCCTTTACCCTTCCATCTCTCTCGTTCTCTGTCTCTAGAAATTCTTTACATGTTATTGAGCTCCCAAATTTTGGTTTTCTTGCACTTCTGCCTATTCTCATCGCTATACGTTTTGAAGTATTGCATATCATTAAACACATTTCTAACCTTCCATGCAGACTATTTAGGCCTTCCTAAAGTTCGTTTGCATTGTTCTCGTATTTTATTTTCTTTACAAGCTTTGCATCATCTGCAAACATGTTCAAAAAGGCAATTACAGACTTCGGTAGGTCAGTTACTGAACCCTGTGGAACTCCACTACTAACTCTTCTCCTTTCAGACACTGAGTGTCGTATATAACCCTCTGTTCCCTTCTTCTAAGTAAGTTTTAATCCATTCTATGACATTTCCACCTATTTTTGCCTTTACTTGCAGGCTCTTAATAAGTCTCCTATGTAGGACCGTATCAGCTGACTTCCAACTATATAGAAATATACAGCTGCCCAGCCCCCCCCCCCTTTTTTCTTGTAAGATCTGGCTTACCACGCCATACATTCTAATAAGTGTGTGTGTGTTTATATATAAATTTCATCCTTGCTATGGGATATCAATATACGAACATTTTTGTAATATTTCTCTCTCTCTCTCTCTCTCTCTCTCTCTCTCTCTCTCTCTCTCTCTCTCTCTCTCTCTCTCTCTCTCTCTCTCTCTCTCTCTCTCTCTCTCTCTCTCTCTCTCTCTCTCTCTCTCTCATTTGGTCAGTTATATTGGGGAGAAAAGAGTAGAATTTCGAACTTCATGAAGTTCTCCTTTTGGTAGTCACTGTGCATGAATTGGCAGGAGAATGTAACAGATAATAGAGATAATAATAATAATAATAATAATAATAATAATAATGATGATGATTATGATAATTATTATTATTATTATTATTATTATTATTATTATTATTATTATTATTATTATTATTATTATTATTATTATTATTATTATTATCATTATTCAGAGTCGTAGTAGTAGGAAATAAGTGAGGAGGATAAGGTTATTAATGTTAGGTATCCTGAAATAAATTTACAGATAACTAACATCAAAGTGACGCTGCTTAGGAAAATAGCGAAATGGTTCTGAAAATAATGTAGATATGGCATTAATCCTAGTGAGGATGATGCATAAATTGTTTTGTGTGTGTGTGTGTCATTGTATCTTTGCCGTTTTTTACACCAATACTTTTATTATTATTTTAGAACCAGCAGTCTTTTCAGTTGTAAATACTGTATGCATACATATACAATGGCCACATTCCCCCTTGTAAGGGGGGTGGCCGAGTCAGAGCACATGCATTTTCCATTATCCAAACATACCTAGTTCATTCCTCTTTACTCCTTGGGGATAAAGGGTTGCTACGAGTCCACCCCCCCTATCCTGCTTGGGTCACACACACGGTAAATGGGTACGGATCATCTGCTTTAAGCAGAGAGCGATATTATTGTCTTTCTGTTTGAGACTGTCATAATTCTATGTTGTAGAGACAAAATTCATATTGTGGAATCTATAATTTGTTATATTTCGGAGACCAGTATTGTTTGAAAATTTATCACTGTAATTTTGGAGACCAAAGTCATTCTTCGATCGCCAATCTCTTCCACTGCAGACAAAAATCTTGATGTAATCACCAATCCTTTCAATTTCAGAGACCAGAATCATTCAAAGAACACCAATCACTTCTATTGCAGAGACCAAAATCTTCATGTCAAACCCAATCCCTTCCATTATAGAGATCGAATTCTTTATGTGAAAACCAATCTCTTCCATTGCAGAAACCAAAAGCTCAATTTGAAAACCCATTCCATTTCAGAGACCAGAATCGTTACGTGAAAACCCAATGGAAGCACGTGCACGTTGGAGATGTCGTTCACTTGTCCTGCAATGAGATCATACCTGCTGACATTGTAGTCCTCAACTCTTCTGACGAGTATGGCGTTTGTTATATCGAGTCATCAAATTTGGATGGCGAGAGTAATCTAAAGCAGAGGCAGAGTGTGAAAGGCGTGGGTATGGTACGTAATTTTGTAATAATGAGGCTATTTACTTGGAGTAGTGATATCTTTGTCTTAGAAATTATGTAAAATTTAAGTTTAAATTATTGTTGGGCTAGTCTTGAAATGACTGTAATCATAATACTAATTATCATTAATTCATGTACGTGTGTAATGGCCACACTCCCTCTTGTAAGGGGGGTGGGGTCAGAGCACACACATTCACTGGGACCTAATGTATCTTGATCACTCCTCTTAGATCCTGGGGGTTAAAGGGTTGCCACAGTCCCCCACCACCCTATTTTCGTCAACCACAGAGTAAGTTATCAAGAGAGAGATTAATAATAATAATTGTAAAATTACGCTATTCCACCTTATCTGAATCGAATGAAGGGGGTGTGTGCAGCATAGATTATGTGAAGACCCCCCTGCTTCCCTTTTTCAGATGCTGATGTCCTGCTGACTATAGCAGAATACAGCATCATTTAAAAAAAAAAGGTTAGGTTAGGATATATTATGGTTTTTATTATTACTGGTATAACTGGTTGGGAGTTAGTGTGGTTCTCGTTGTGAGAAGTTTATTTTTTAGGAAAGTACAGAATGCTTTAAAGCTAGTGTAGTAAAAAAGAGACTCGTATGAATATTTATTGTGCAAAAGCTTGAATACTTCCTGGGTGTTCCCCTGCATGCCGTAAAAGTCAAATGGGAAAGAGCAGGGGGACTAGGAATCCCCCTCTCTGTATTTTTTCCTACTAGTGGCCAAGAAATGCAGGGGTATTTTGGCAGGAGAGATCCAGCCAGAACACTAGTCATTGGGCTTCTGAATGTAGGTGTTTGTGGTGTAAGTGAAAGTATGATGGAAGTGATAAGGAGTATGTTTTTGGAGAGAAAGATGGATGTGCTTGCACTAAGCTAAACTAAGATAAAAGGGAATGGTGAGGTGTCATTTGGGAGTGTGGTAGATAAGGTGTCTAGAGTTGAGAGAGGGAGAGGAAGAGAGGGAATGGCTCTGTTGGTAAGTGAAGAAATAAATGTGTATGGAATTGAAGGAAGTATCATCTCGAATAATAGTGGCTAAAATGAGACTGGAATGCAAGGTTTGGGCGTTTGTAAGTGCATATGGCCCTGGCATTAAAAGAAGTGAGGAAGAAAGAGAAGAACTTTGGATGAAATTGAATATGTGTAATATGAATGTGGTGTTGATGGAAGATTTAAATGCTAGAGTAGGGATTGAGCCAGTGGATTGTGTAATTGGGAAATATGGAGTACCTGGTAGAAACGAGAGTGAAGAGGAAATGATAGAAATGTGTATTGAGGGAGATGTTGATTGCTATTACTGTATTTGAAAAAGAAGGATGTGGATAAGTATATTTGGGTTAGAGTAGGTACTGGAAGAGTAGTGGACAGAGCATTAATGGGTAATGTTGTGGTGGACAGGAGGGTGATTGGAAGAGTATTGGATGTGAATGTACTTAGCCGAGCTAATGGTGGAATATCTGATTATTATTTAGTGGAAAGTTGAGTGAGAGGGGGAGAAAAGTGGAGAAAGAGGAGAAGCGAGAGAGGAAGAAAGGTGCTAAAAATAAGTGAACTGAATAAGAAAGAGAAAGACTGAGTATAAGACTAGTCACAGAAATGTGTGGCATGTAGTGAAAGAGAACTTGGTGGAGAGAGTGGAAGAAGAATGAAGTTGTTTCAAGGAGGAAGTTATGAAATGTGCAGAGGCAGTATGTAGGAGACTAACAGGTGGAAGTAAAAGGAAAAGTTGTCATTGGTGAAATGAGGAGGGGAGTGCAGCAGTAGCTGAAAAGTAGCAGGCTTTTGAGGTATGGTTGCAGATAGGTAATTTAGAGGCATATGAAAGGTTTAGTGCAAAGAGGAGGTTAGTAAAGCTCAATGTGAGTGAGGCAAAATGAGAAGCGGGTGTAAGGTGTGGTAGGAGCTTTTCTGAGAATTTTGAGAGCAATAAAAAGGTGTTTTGGAAAAAAGTGAAAAGAGTGCAAAAAAGTGAGTCTGGTAGGGAGGAGAGGGTGAAAGGAGCAGATGGGCAATTACTAGTAGACGAAATAAAGGCGACTGAGATGGACTGAGTATATCAAGGAACAGTTAAATGAAGATGGTGATAGAAATACAGAGATTGTGGCTGTGGGAAGTGAATGGAGAATACCAATGATGGGTAATAAGAATGATAGAGAAATAACAAATGAGGAGGCACATTTGGCAGAGTACAGTGAAAGCTGGTAATGCACCAGGGATAGATGGGTTTCATGTAGAATGCTTGTGAAAAAGTGGGGAGGCATTCGTAGAATGGGTGGTTAGGTTGGTGAATGTATGTTTTAGGAAAGGGAGGGTCCCAGATTGGAGGAGTGCATGTTTAGTTATGCTTTTTAAAGGGAAAGGAGATAAGCAGGATTGTAGTAGTTTTAGAGGAATTAGTTGAGTGTAGTTGGTAAGGTATATGTAAGAGTGTTAATTGAAAGAATTAGGAAAGGCTGTCTGCTGTCAGGAACGGAACCCTGACGTTAGATGAGGACCCCCTGTATTTCATTTCTCATATAATTAACCCATGCCTTTCCTTTGTAAATTTTTAATGCAATCTGGAAACTCATGTATAGCGTAATGCTATACTGTCAGTCGTGCTTCAGCCTTGGACCTCTTTAGTCAAGCGTGTCTAGTGTCTCTCCCATTTGTTCTTGTGTTTCTTGTATTATGCTTTGAGGCCAGAACTGAGTGTTTCCTTCAAGAACCTACTACTGTAGTATATCAACATGATGCAGTGAGTATTGCAGGGAACATATTTTATGTTCTGTGTTGCTTTATAGCGAGAGAGGAACTTTGTGTAATTAGACGACTCATTAGACCTCCGCAACGCTACACCGTGGAATTAACGTGTAGTGTAATACATATTACTCAACGAGCGTAGTGCAGAGGGTCAGAGCAATGTATACCCCCCCAGTTGTGTATGTGGCTTTTGCACATACATATTTCTACAGGAAGGCCGTTTTTCCTCCTCAATATGGAGTCATCAAGCTCACCCTTCCCGTACTATGTCTGCATGACAACTGATGCTTGCTGCTCACCGTGCTGCCACTGCAATAAATTGCCACAAGCTACACCGCCTGAGCACCGCCACCCGGGCTCGCATGCGCCTTCCTCACGCACAGTGTTAGAGGCGTATCCCACGCACTGTTCACTACATTCTACCTAGGAATCTATTTTACTTTCTCTGAGCCTTACCTGTTTCTACAGCAATGCCTGCAGCTGCTCCTCATCCTCCAAGCAAACCAGTGCTGCAGAGCCCACCCACTCTGCAAGCTGATTCAACATTACAAGTTTTTCGCCAGTGGCGTTGTATGTACATGCCTTTGCTGTCATGATAGACCTTCAGAAATTGTCATGAAAGAAACAGCTTATACAGCTTCGCACGTGCTTCTCTCTTGACTTACAAAAAGTTATGGAGCAAAAATTGGTATCCCTCAAGACACTTTTCTCACAGTGGACATAGTACTTGACTATTTGCAAGATCACTTCAAGAATCTCGGGCACGAAGCCATTTGACGTTGTGACCCACTTTGCTGTAAACAAGTTGATGGTGAGTCCTTCAGTGACTTATGTCCGCCTCAAAAACTGTCTGAGGAGGTAGACCTGTTTTCCGGCGATCCCATTGCATGTGCCGAGACACAGTTGAAGATGGTGATCCTGATGAGAGTCCGAATTCAGGACCTTGTATAATGCCTTATCTCTCTCGATGCAGCTACATCCCTCCACACATTCGCCATGTGCTGTAGGTCATTCGAGGCTGCTCGTACAACTGCTTCAGCTATTCACACCTCGTCAAATCAACTCCACGCCATTTCTGTTTACAAGAAGGAGCAACAATGGTACAAGATGGCCTTCTTCCTGCAGACTCCACAGACACAGTCTTATGACATCTCTACCAACTGTGGCCATAAGGGTCACTGGGCCAGAACCCTTAGATGCCCAGCCAAGGAGGTGCAATGCCTCAATTGCAATAAGACTGGCCACTACAACTGATGTTACAAAAAAAGAGGACAAAAGTCAGGACAACTCTCCAGGCTTCGGTAGAGCTCCCCCTTCTCCTGGCAAGAAACATGGCAACTGTCGTCACTTGATTTCCGGTTCCACTAACAGGTCTCCCCAGCCTATCAACGTACATCTTCTCTATGATGACAGGACTTCAAGACTCCACATGTCACTGTAATTGGCATCTGCCACCTTGAGCTGCTCTGGATTCCTAGGAGCAGTCTCCAGCCTCTACCTGCTATAACTATACTCAGTGCTGACGGATCTTAAATGTCTGCTTTGGGATGGTTTCAGGTTACCCTGAAGCTTGGTAACAAGTCCTGCATTGCCGAGATCTTGGTACACAAGGGTATTCAGACACCCCTCCTCTCCTTTGGCCACTGTCAGGACTTGGCCATTATCGCGCCTGACTTCTCCACACCCATCCTTACCGTTACACATGTCAGCAGATGTGCTGAGCTGCCCCATCCCGCTACGACATTACCCTCTGCTGCCCTGGACTTCTTTCTCTGCGAATTCATAGATGATATAATATCAAAGGCAGACCTCCAGGCAGGTCCACTCAAGAAGATGGCCGGTCGCCCTGTGAAGATTCACCTGAGAGATTATACTGTTCCCTTCGCCATTCGCTTGCCTCGGCCAATCCCCGTTGTCTTTCAGAGTCAGGTGAAGGGAGAGCTTGACTCGATGGTTAAGCAAGGAATTATGAAGCCTGTAGGTGATCAGTCCTCTGAATGGTGCCACCTTATGATCCTTGTGGCTAAGTCTAACGGTGTCCGGATCACAGTGGACTTGACTAAGTTGAACAGTCAAGTGTCCCCCCCCTGCACATCCCTCTCCTACGCCGTTCTCTGCCATCCGCAGCGTCGCACCGTCTGCCAAATTCTTCCTCACCGCAGACTCCCTACATGGCTACTGGCAAATGGAACTCACCGAGGAGGACTGGCACCTCACCACCTCCATCATACCATTTGGCAGGTTCAAGCACTGCAGAGGACCCATGGGCAGCCACCAGCTACACCTTCTGTCTCTGAGGTGACATAGCTCTGCAGGGTATTACGAACTGTATAAATGTTGTGGACGACATCATCCTGTTCGACGAGGACTTTTCTGCACACCACCGGAGGATTTGCCAGATGTAGACCAGGTGCTGTGAGCATGGCATCACCTTAAACAGGGACAAGATTATCGTGACCAACCTTAGTGTCAGCTTCTGTGGTTACATTCTCTCTAGAGACGGCATCTCTGTGAATGCAGGTAAGGTTAATGCCTTCCGCAACTTTCCCAAATCTGCTAACCTGACTGATCTGTGTTCCTTCATGGGTCTGGTGAATCATCTGATAGAATTCACCATGGATATCACAGCCAGAGCTCAACCTCTACGTCCTCTGGTGAGTCTCAAACATTAATTCATCTGGACTATAGATCATGACAAGGCTTTTGGGCATGTCAAGGAAGCTCTGCTCTCACCACCTGTCCTGGCACCCTTCAACCCAGCCTTGCCTGTTGTGCTTCAAACGGATGCCTCACTTCTCTATGGGATTGGTTACGCTCTCCTTTGGGACCATAGCCAAGGAAGAATACGTCTGGTTCAGTGCGGCTCTTATTTACTGACGGACGCTGAGACCCGATACGCCACCATCGAACTAGAACTGTTGGCCGTAGCTTGGGCATGTCCAAGTACAGACTGTACCTGTGTGATCTGCCCAATTTCACACTCATGACTGATCACCATCCACTGATCCCTATCCTTAATACCTACACCTTGGATGCTGTTGAGAATCCCCGTCTCCAAAGATTGAAGGAGAAGGTCTCACCCTACATTTTTATGGTCGTGTAGCATGCAAGGAAGCAGCTCTGTACCCTTGATGCACTCTCCAGAGCCCCAGTTAGCTAACCCACGCCTGAGGACGAAACTGACTGTGACGTACGGTGTATCATTACGTGCAATGCCATCACCAAAGTGGACAAGTCATTACCCTCTACTGAAACCGACAGGACCCTTCAGGAGCTCCAAACTGCAGCAAGAGCGGACCCCGCATGGACATTTCTTCCCTTGCGTCTTCCATATTCCCTTCATACCGCTTTGACCTACACAGCTCTGTCCTCCTGTAATGGAAGATATGGAATTGTCTTTACACTGATGGGTAGCTGGTGCTGTATGGTCAGCGGATCGTCGTTTCTATTACCTTCCGTCGCCATATACGTGCACGCCTCCATGATAGCCACCATGGGGTAGAAGCGACGAAGTGGCGAGCTAAGCAGACTGTGTTTTGGCCAGGCACTGACTCCGATATCAAGAACACTGTCACTGCCTGCGAGTCATGTCAGGTACTATAGCCTAGTTAGCAACAGCAACTCCTCCTATCTGACGACCACCTTGCAAGGCCTTTCGAGTCTGTCTCCGCTGATTTCTTCCAGGTTGCAGGGAAGTCATTCCTGGTAATTGTGGACAGATGGTCAGGCTGGCCTGTGGTCGTACATTGTAGACCAGACAGGACAGCTTCAAGAGTTGTCAGGATGTTCTGCAGATACTTCCGAGAAGTTGGTGTTCCCCTCCGACTAAGGACTGATGGAGGCCCACTGTTTAACAGCGCTGACTTCCCACTTCATGGAACGTTGGGATGTTCACCGTGTGGTGTCATCGCCACACTATCCCCAATCAAGTGGACATGCCGAGGCATCAGTCAAGTCTGTGAAGCACCTCATTTTGAAGACGGCACCCAATGGAAACATCGACTGCGAGGACTTCGACAGGGTCTCCTAGAGCTACACAACACCCCTTCACATGCAGGTCGCTCTCCTGCCCATGTGCTGTATAGCTGCACCTTCCGCTCCTGTGTCCTGGCCTACCCAGTCCTTTTCCAAGGAATGGCAAGCCTGGACCGAGGACTGTGACTGCCAAGCTGCCTCTCATACTGAACAAGCCAAGCGCCAGTATGATTCCCATGTCCGTACCCTTGCTTGGTTGACCGTCGGCCAGCATGTTCGAATTCAAGACCCGATGTTACACAGTAGGGACAAGGTCGGAGTAGTTATGGGCTGCGGCAGATCCAAGGAGTATGAGGTACATCTTCCCAGCGGACGAGTCTGGTGGCGAAATCGTCGACATCCCGTCCAGTGCCCTCTCATAGTGGTGACCCTCTCCCCCATGTCCTTATGACCCTTTGCTCGGACGTGGAAAGTCCTGTAGATATTCCAAGTCAATCACTTTTACTCATGGAAAAGAGTCCTCTCATAATGGTTCTATGAGCGTGAAGGGGGAGGGAGGTATGGATATATGAGTTAACATGCACATAAACAAACAGTGAGCATTCGAATGTACAGATAGATATATGTTCATGCATGTGCATATTCTTACAGTACCATGTATATTAATGTCTTACTGTACCGTATGTTATTATGTAACGTTTCACTAATGTAATGTGTGTTATGTTCCATTACTGCCATATATATATATATATATATATATATATATATATATATATATATATATATATATATATATATATATATATATATATATATATATATATATATATATATATATATATATATATATATATATATATATATATATATATATATATATATATTTATTATTTGTTTCTCAAATAATTAACCCATGCCTCTCTTATGTAAATATTATCTGTCAACTCTTGTATAGCGTAATGCAATACAGTCAGTCGTGCTTCAGGCTTGTGCATTATTAGTCAAGCGTGTCTAGTGTCTCTCCTGTTTGTTTCTGTATTTCTTGTGCATAGTTTCTCATATTATATTTTAAGGCCAGAACTGAGTGTTTTCTTCAAGAACCTAGTACAGTCTGTGGCATAAAAATAAAAAAAAACTCTTGGAAGTTGGAACAGCCTACCTTTCACTTTCCTATCATTTTAGTCACCTATTACAGCATGGTGGGCATGCAGGTGAGGTAGTTTTTCTACCTCGTATATCATCTTTTGTTTGGGGCTGCAGTAGCTCAGTGGTAGAATATGTGAATTGGGAAGTGACTAATGTGGGTTTGATCTCACTGCATGGACTAAGAAGAGCAGCCAGCCTTAATTCCCCAGCTCCAACTTGTCTGTGTTCTCCCTATTTGAATGGGGACAAATCGTGACACTTAATATGTTGCGCCATATATCATCTTAATGTTATAAACCTCATATGAGCTTCAAGATACTAAAAATTCCCTTTGTTTTCCCTCAGGACGAGAGATTTGAAGTGTCAAAGTTTGACTTCATGATGGAAGTTGGTGCCCCTTCCACGAAGATTTACCATTTCACTGGCACCATTCCCTTGCCTTCAGGTGATCGTGTGCCTCTCACCAAAGACAATTTACTGCTCAGGGACTGTACTCTTAGAAATACAGATTTCATTGAAGGCATTGTTGTTTATGCTGGTAAGTTTTTATTGACTATTTATTACTTTAGTTTGCTGTGTATTTTGTCTTTTTATATACAAAAGCCATGATCCCTCTTAAGAGAGTTATTAGCTTGATTCTTTTTGGGGGGAAAAATACAGAGGAGGAGATTTCTAGTCCCCTTGATCCATCCCATGTATTAAACATTTATTACAAGCAGGGGAACAAGGAGGTAATGTTTATAATTTTAGATTACCGTATCGTAAATGCGTTTGCTTATATCACTTGTATCAAATTCTGTAGGACGTGAAATGAGGCAATTATGAACAACAAAAGCCCTACAAGTAAAAGTTCCATATTGCTGTGTCTTTTGTATGTTTTTGAATTTCCATTTCCTTAAATGTGTTTGAAATTCTTCTACAGGCCGCGAAACAAAGGCAATGCTAAATAACGGAGGCACTAGATATAAACGTTCCAATTTGGAGCGGAGGATGAATTTGGAAGTTATTTGGTGTGTCGTTATTCTTTTTGTTATGTGCCTCGTGTCTGCTATTGGATCAGGACTTTGGCAGGTATGTAAATATTAGAATATCTATTTTCCTCAAAGTTTTGTGATACTAATTTGGGAACACAGTACTGCAGTGGCTAGAACTTTCATCTCTGAAGGGAACAAATCCGCCTTCGAACCCACTACGGAGCAATAGAAAATGCATCCAGTCTAATTCTCTTGCTCCAGCCTGTCTGTGTCCACTCCCATTAGGAAGATTGATAATGACAAAATTGCAAACGAGAGCTTTTTATTTTTCTGATTAATAGCTATTATTATTGTTATGCTCAGTTGGCTCTGAGTATGACATATGCTCAAATGAAAAGTATGCAGGTTAATAAGTAATTAGTTTCTAGTTAAGTATTTTTCATGTTATTTGGTGCATTTGGCTTTTTCTTTGGTGTTGTTGATAATTAATTTTACTTTACCGATTTGGTTGTTGCGATAAACAACCTTTCATACATTTTTTTTTACCAATTGAAACTTAATTCTTACAGATATTTTAGAAATACAGTATTTTAGTAAATAACACATTAATGACTAATTAATTTCTTTTTATAAGTTATGTAATTTGTGTAATTTAGACACCTTGATGCGATACAATTGTTTTAGAATAGTTTCTAGTACATATTGTTTATGATTCGTAATAATTGTTTAAGAAAAATTTCATTGTTTAATTTGTAGTTATTTTTGGGCCTGATGATTTCTTTGAACTTCATTTCATATTATATATTTAGGTGCCTTGAGGATGTATATTTGAAATTTATGAAAGTGCTTGGTCCTCTGCTATATAGTTTATTGCCCTGTTTCTTTCTGCATATATATACAATGCTCCCTCGTTTATCGCGGGGATTCGGTTCCGGGACCAGCCACGATAGGTGAAAAACCGCGAAGTAGGAGCACCGTATTAAAAAAAAAATAATAATTAAAATTATGATTGTGACACCAGGACGGGCCGAAAAATAATAAAATAAAACAACCTCTATCGGGCCTGGGCACGAAGAATACATAAAGTAAAGAGAAACAAAGATGGAGTGTGTAATGACCTGTCAG